>VZTH01014060.1:0-20446 GCA_013397815.1 Aleadryas rufinucha
CCCCTTCTCACAGCTTTGATTGTATCCATAAGCAATGGGTCGACAAGAAAACAAATAAAAATAATCGTCGTTTTTTCCCAGCTGCCAGGTTATTCTCACAGAGAGTTTTGGAAATCGATTAAAAAAAAAAAAAAGGAAACCGAAAGGAGAAAAAGAAATGACAAAAAAGGGTAAAAAGTGAAAATAAAAATAATAAAACCCCAAAATTCAAAGAAGGGAAAGAAAAAGAAAACAAAGGAAAATGATAAAGAAATTTTTTAAAAAAGAAAGAAAAGAAAACATAAAAAGAAGATAAAAAAGAAAAAAGAGGAATAGAGAAAAAAGAAAAGAAAAATGAGAGAAATAAGTGAAAAATAATTATAAAAAACGACAAAAAAGAGAAAAAATAGGGAACCATTAAAGAGAAAAAATAAAGAGAAAATAAAAAGGCCAGGAATTATTTTAATGTTAAAAAAATAAAATAAAATAAAATAAAAGCAGATATGGCAACGCTACTAAGGATGTGGAATACATCACGGAACCCAAAGTCTTTGCAGGCAACACTGTTTGGAGAGAGGAGAACACTCGATGGTGAAAAAAGTGAAGTTCTAAATTATATACAAGATATCTAAGGGTGGCTTTGAAAAACAGTCCCCGGGCCGGGAGTTGGGGTTTCCCTCGCCGTTATCTATTGCTTATTGAGTCAGATCCATAGTAACACTTAGAGACGGATGCATCCAAATGAGACACCGTGGAATAAAGGAAAGACCAAACCCTCAGTTTTTGTATGAAAACGCTGTGTGCACGAGCCTGTCCCACGTGGAATGTACCGACAGTCGTCTCATGGGCCGGGTGCTCCTCCTCGCCGCGCCGCTCCGGAGGGGAACCGGCCGGTGCGGCCAGAGAGCCGGGCCCGGCGTGGGGGAAGCGCCCCGCGAGCCTCCGCGCACCCCAAAACGCGCTTCCAGGCGGAAAAGTCCAGCGTGCCCGGATGTGAACGGACAGGATCCGAGTGAGATGGAAAATGGGGCGGGAAGCCCTGATCCTTATGAAGGACGAGGCTCAGTTGTTAAATTTTAAGGGGTACCCGATGGCTTTTTCCAGGCACTCTACCAAAGAGCCGGCAGACAGAAAATCCCTCTCCACTTCCACAAATTTGATGTAGATGGATTTGGGTGAGACACCGGGCTCTACGACGCAGTTCTGAGATAAAAAGGCATTGATCCCGACCCAATCTTTGCTGAAGGTTTTGGTGTTTGCCTGGAAGTGTAAAAACAGGCACTGCTGGAGAGTCCGAACCTCGGCGATGCCGAGGTAACAGTAGATAATCCGGGCAGATTCCATATCCACCCGAAGGGAGGCCTGGGGCGAGGGGACCTCGAGCTCCCCTGGAGTCTCATTGCCGGGGTCGGGTGCCCGGTGCTCGGCCAGCGGGGAGGGGAGTTTCTCGTGGCACTCCTCATATCCAATGGCGTACAGGCCAGGGCTTTTTGGGATCCCTCCTGGTAATAAATACTGCACCACGTTCCCTCCGGTGGGTTTGGAGTGAGCGATGGGAATCCAGTCGATCTCCATGTGCAGCTCCAAGCACCTGGCTTCGCTGATGGTGATCTCCAGGAATTTGTAATAAACGTTCTTCCAGTTCATTTTCTGTACTCGGGTCATGATCACCCGACCCTCCGGTTTTTCCGAGTTGAAATATTCCCGGAGGCGCTTGCCCAGGGGCACCTGGGAGCTGATCTCTGCGTAGTGGTAACGGATATCCTCCTTCCAGCGGGTGTTGTACCCGATGCCAAAAATGGCCAGTTTGTTAGAAAGGTGGAGCCTGGAGAAGTCCGTCCAGCTCTGAAACAGCTCCCACTTCAACTGGACCGACTCCAAGATTTGCATAATGTTCTGCATGACGTCACGCTTCCTGGAAATTAAGAAACAGAGGGAGAGAAGGATAAAGGCATCAGGGCTGAAAAACTTTCCCAGCGAATGCACCAACCTTCAGAAAACATTCATCCCAATCAGCTCTCTCACCTGATTTTTCTTACTACTATATACATTGCTGGGGCAGTTTATGGGTTAGAACAACCCCCTGATGGCGAAATTTTAAATTAATCTTGGCAAAACCGGAACAACCCCAACCCCAACTCCTCCTGATATCAAAGCAACTCCAAGGCAGCATGTATCTGGCACTGCTGAATAAATACACTCAACTCCTGGGTCATTCTTTACAACTCTGGGCTTCCATGTGCTGCATCCCAAACTCACAAATGCCACTCAAAATGCTTCTGCCTCATTGTTATCCCCAAATTAATGCCAGCAAACAGGACTGTAATTGTAAAAACCCCAATGGGAGTATGAAGCCACTCCCAAGGGCTCTGTCCCAGCGCTGGGGTGGAAACACAGCTCAAGTGACCAACCCCCTGGAGGAGAAAATGCTCCCAGACACATCCTGGATGCTGCTGGATGGACAATCCCTCCAGAGAGCCAATAAAGAAATCCCCACGCTCCCAAAGAAATGTTTTCACTCCCAGCAGCGAGGTTTCAGAGTGGGGTTTACATCAGGAGAGAGCATCCGTGTGCACCTGCAGCGAGCTGGAACAGCTTCCTCCAGGATAAATGAGACTGTTAGGGTGTAATTAGCTGGCAGGGAGAACTCCTAATTTGGGAAGTTATTGTCCTATAATCAAAGCTGTAGGAAGATATTGCAACTCGTTTGCTAACGGAGAAATCTCTCTTGGTCCAACAAACGACATGTAAAAGATCTTTCCATGCAACTCTCCTTCCTTTATCCATTGTGCCACATCTGGAAAGCTGAACTGTGGAGCCACTGCACTCCCAGGAGGATTTTTTCTCCTTCCACATCCCACCAGGAGGACAAACTGTACCAGGCAACACAGGTTTCCTTCTGTGGGGCACACGCAAACTTCCCTCCTCCTGCAGGTTCCTCAAGATCACTTCAACTCCCTAAAACCAGCCCTTCCCAACAGCTTCCCAGTGGAGTCCAGCACCAGACTGGTGAGGAATATGAAGGCTCTAAGTCAGAGCAGATATTACACCCCACAACCAAGGCTGACTCTGGCAGATGCATTCCTGCAGGTCTTTTTCCATCATAATGTATACAATGTTCAAAGGAATCTGGACTGAGAGCTGCAGGGCCTTCCTGTGGTGCTGGAGAGGCCCCACCTCAGAGCCTTCCATCCCAAAAAACCTGCTTTTACAGCTCTAACCACAGTGCACGTGATTCTGGGAAGGTTCTCTGACTGCTGGCTGTCCTGCAGGTGATGGGATGCCTCTGGAGCAGGCTGAGGGCACTGGGCTCAGGACACAGAGCTCTGGTTTGATGTATGATGATTGGTGCACACCATCTGCAAACCTCACCTGAGGTGTCCAAGCCCCCCCAAGCATTCAGGCTGGGATAGCTCCCTCCTCACAGCGATACTGGGACCACATCCATCACCACCTCATCTATCTCACCTGTCTTGCAGCACCAATCATGCCAGAAGAGCCCTGAAAAGACCTTAAAAGGCATTTTGGGAAGTGCATTTCCACCACAATTGGAGTGTAACTGAGTTTCTAGAGCACTGAGGAGGGACTGGCTGGACAAGCAGAGCCCTGTCTGTGCCAGGGGTTCTTAAAAATGCTGCTTCCATCAGCACCAAAGTTCTGTTTCTTACTGCATGTAATTCCTGAGTCAGTTCCACTGCCCAGCAGCAACAGAGAGAAACCCCAGGCATCCTTGGCAAGAAGAACGTGTGTTTACCCCAAATCCATTTCCATTTACACTCAAACACTGTGGCAATACTGATTCAAAGCTTCCCTGATGCTTTGCCATGCTTGGAAAATATCTTTTTGAGGCTTCTGGAAGTGCAAGTTTACCTTTTGGGCACAAGGGGGTAGGACAGACAAGGGGACAGGCCAGTGCTGGAGCACACACCGGCACACACGCCCGACTCCTGACGGCAGCTGAGCTCCAGTTATTCCCTTCCCAAGGCAAAGACAGGAGAGCACAGCGTGGGCAGGTTTTCATTCAACAGCTGAGGAACAGAGCGAGGAACTGCAAGCAAAGCCCCCACCTTTATTAAGTGCACTATAAATACTCTGCTCGGTTTAGCTCGGCACACCCCAGAGCCCGAGCTCGGCTGCATTAGTCACTCCGACTGCTCCTGCAGGCAACGGGAAGCATTGCAGGAGAGCAGAGCTTCGGCAGCACACGGGGAAGGGCTTTCCACAGGGAACCCACCACTTCCAGCACCGAGGAAAACAGGGAAAGACAGATTTTAAGGAGTTTTGCTTTTCAGGTTTAGCATCTTCTCTGTTATACTTCGGCTTCCCAGGCTCTATCCAGGATCTCGATGACTTAGCCAAGCAGAGGTATCATAAGCAGTAAAATTCACTATTATTTAATTATTTATTAATTTCAAATGTAATTTTCATTTATTCAGCTACTTAAAATTATTTCTTAAACATGTACTTACGTATTTGCTTTATTTATATTGTTAATAGGGTTCATTTTTCAGGAGGGAAATGGGACCTGAGCAGAGGATTTAACCTGTCGCGTGTCTCAGGACAATCTCACTTTTCAGCTGCAGAAGGTGCCCTAGAGCTGGATTTTCCCTCAACCTCAAACCATCACCTCCCTGCTGGAGTCTGGGACCTGCAGTTTCTTCCTCCTTGGAAGCTTTTGCAATTCAAATGAGAAAAGACTTGAGACAAGAGTAGGCGCAAATTTGTTCTAAGGCGCTGTTTCCAAAGCAAGCAGACTTCAAAGGGCCCGGAACAGCTGCTACCAGTGAAGAGCCACAAGCTTTCTCTAGTTCATCTTCCCAACACTGCAGTGAATCAAACCACTTCTCAAAGTCTCTAAGCAGCGTTTCACTTTTCAAAACAGTTTATTTGGAGACAACAGCCAAGGGCAGGCAACAGCAGGGCCAACAGGGAAGGAGCACCCTGATGGAGGATGGGAGGTGGACACAGGTTATCTATTGCCCTTTGCTTCCTACACTGTCAAAAATCAGGTGAAAGGTGGGAAGCCCCTGTATGGCACCGACTGAGAACACTTTGGCCTGGAAGGGACCTTAACAGCTCATCTCATTCCCATCCCTTCCATGGGCAGGGACAATTTCCACTAGCCCAGGTTGCTCCAAGCCCAAGGGCAGGTGCTGCACCTGGGTCAGGGTAACCCCCAGGATCAATCAAGGCTGGGGACGAAGGGATGGAGAGCAGCTCTGGGAGAAGCACTTGGGGTGCTGGTGGGTGAGAGCTGGACAGGCCCTGGCCCAGAACCCCCCTGTGCTGGGCTGATCCCCCAGTGAGGGCAGCAGGGAGGGGGGGATTCTGCCCCTCTGCCCCGCTCAGGTGAGACCCCACCTGCAGAGCTGCCTCCAGCTCCGGGGTCCCAGCACAGGAAGGAGCTGGAGCTGCTGGAGCCAGTCCNAATTCTGTTTCTCTATGTCCAAAAGCACACCACAAGTTTCACCAGAATTTGAATGATTTATGGAGACAATTTCTGCTGAAAATCTGCCCTTGACCATGAAGGCAGATGAACCCCACTTTGAACCAGGCTATCTGCATTTTAAAATGCTGTGCAAAGAGGTGAAAGAAATTGGCAACTATTTATCTACTGTGGCTTTCAGATGAAATTCTATTTTTTTAAGATAATAAATAAATACCCAGCTTATCTTTGTATCAGCCATGCATCTTCTGACTGCTTTTAACCTACTGAATCAGAGTTTACAAGTTCCTTCTCCTTACAGACAAGGGGAAAAGCAGCTTTCAGCAAATCCGTGAGTTGGAAAATGCTCTGTGCTTCCACTCTGCATGTAGGATGAGTTCATCGCTAGCACACTTCACAAATGCCCCAGAGTTCAGAGACTCCACTGCGTTTTAGAGGGAATTTGGGGGGAAAAATGAACATAAAACGCTGAAAAGTCTCATTTACCAAAATCTAATTCAGCTGTTCATGTTCACCTTACAACTTGGAACAGCAGATTCGTGTGGTCCAAGCCTTCACCTCAGAAAATTCGGGATTATTTGCTATGAAAAGGTAAAAGTACTGCAGAACAGCACCAAGGAACTGTTCAAAGAGGCAGTAAGAACATTTATACTGAAAAAGTTGTTTTCCTCCAGGTTGCCCCTGAGTTGTTAAACTGAATTTGCTCCACGTGAAGAAAAAAGTCACCTTTGGCTATGTGGATATCCACCTGAAGTGAGGAGTCTGACGAAGCTACACCACTGCCATGGAAACTTTTCATTAATTATTTTTGCTTTAAAATTATTTTTATTTTCTTAAGTTATTTTATCCTAATTTTATTTCTCTTTTTACTTATTTATATTTATTTTAAAATTTTTTAGATTTTTTTTTACATTGAGTTACAGCNTCCACGTTGCCCCTGAGTTGTTAAACTGAATTTGCTCCACGTGAAGAAAAAAGTCACCTTTGGCTATGTGGATATCCACCTGAAGTGAGGAGTCTGACGAAGCTACACCACTGCCATGGAAACTTTTCATTAATTATTTTTGCTTTAAAATTATTTTTATTTTCTTAAGTTATTTTATCCTAATTTTATTTCTCTTTTTACTTATTTATATTTATTTTAAAATTTTTTAGATTTTTTTTTTTCCATTGAGTTACAGCACAAAGCCCCTCTTGTAGATGACTCATCAGGGATGTCCTGTTGCTGTTCCCAGTGCTGGTGACCTCCTACCCTAGAGCAGCTCCTTTTCCACCATGGAAAATCCCTGATGACACCACAGCCCACTGGTGTGGGAGCTGCCGTGTGGAACCCACCCCAAAGGGTCTGTGAGCCTGGCTCACTCTCACTGCAGACAGATCCACAACCACTCCTAAAGGCTGGCAGAAAGTAAATGTCCAAATGCCCTGGACAGAGCAAATAACAGCACAATTCCTTTCATTTTTGGGAATGCTCTGTGTTATTGTTGGAGAGGCGAGGGAGATTCGCATGCTCAAAGCATTTAAAAGGCTCCAGTGTTTGTTAGATTAAACCCAGCCAAAAGGTTACAAGTGAGGTCTGGAAAGTTATAAAAATGAAAATCAGAGACTCCCAGGCTTTGGCATGCCTTCCCACCAAGGAAGGGAGCTTTTCTTGTGGGTTTTATGCGTGGTTTAAGTCCTCACATCCACGTAGTAAGTCTCGTTTCGTTTGCTGAATGGCAAAGCCAAGGAGAAACAGAGTTGTGAAGCTTTTCAGCTGTTCTGAGGTAATGGGAATAATGCATAAAGCAGATTCAACTGTATGAATAGTCTTGCACAATGTATTTATAATTATAAACAGAAGTTTCAAATATCCTCCCCTCCTGCACAACATCCCCAGGGAAATACATTCCAGGGTAAAACATTCATAAATTACTTACTGCGTGTCTTCTGAAGATTCCTGTTTTATCTTTAATGTTCTTTTCGTGGTAGGCATTTCATCTGAAAGGTAAAATTCCAACACATAATTAGATTTTAAATAATGTTCTTGGGGCTTTTTTTAAGAGGTTGAAATTAAATAAAAAATAAATCCGAGTTGCTTCCTAAGCCAGGCAGTCTGCTGCAGTTCTGCATGAGACAGCTCCAGCTCCTACACCCTCTGTAATTGATTAGGTTTTTCTTTAACTTGGAAGAGATATGGTCAGTTAATATCTGAATCTCTCTCTGCAAGTGCAAAACCTTTCACGGACAAGGCTCCAATCCCTGCTAAATCACACATCGACAGAATTGCAAACTGCCATTGTTTCAAGAAAAAACACCAAGAGAAAGCAATTCTGCTTCCAATGGCACATTTCAAGAGGAATATCAGCAGAACTGCATCTGTGTTCAATTTAGATGTTGTGTGCCAAGTGCTTTGCTCACAACTCCTGAGCGTGAAGGGCATCGTCAGCCCGAGCGCACGCAAACGTCCCCAAAACTGGTGACAAACCAGGAGATCCCAGCTTGACTCACCATAACGAGCCGTACCAGACAGAATTAGCCATCATTTACATACGTTTTGTAACGTTTTCTTCTCCCCACTGTTTCTCTCCCACATATTTCTGACTTTTAAATCCCCCAGGGAAGAAGTCTGAGAGGAACTGGAATGCGGTTAACAGCCAACTTGCAAATTTTAACATTAAACTGCGATCTAAGGCTCTTTCAAAGCATCCTGACTCACCAGTCCCCCAAACACAGATGTGTACAGATACCTGACTGCATCTCCTCTCCCTCTTTCATCCTACAAATGTGGAAAAAAACCCTTTATACAAGTCACCTTCTTCACCTATGATCTGATCAACTTAAAGCTTCCACTGTGAAAAAACCCTGCTCAGGCAAGGGAGGAACAGACACCCATAAGAGCAGTACCTTGAGAGAAATTTGCCTCAAGAAACCCACTTCTTCCCAGAACTGCTCAGATTGGAGTGTGTTTTCTATCAGGAATGTGGTACCCTGATCTGTTGAACAAAGTTCAAAAAGCCACAAGCAACAATTAAACCTTCAAGTTAATTAAAATATTGACTTTTAAGCAGAGACAGCAATAATTCAGGCAAGAAAAGCATGTGGAGGGGTTTGGTTTAGGTCTCAAACATCAAGTGTGACCTTGCTTGCTATTTTTCATTTAGAAAAGGCCACACCTCTGGATATAAACATATTGACATGTTTAATACCAATTTATCAGGGTATATAAGAAAGAGAAACATTTTTACAGTTGTTTGTGTTGCCAGCAGCAGGCTGAAGTCTTGTTCACAATTTAAGCAAATGGTGTTTGAATGGTAACACCCAGGTACCACTGAAAGGGAATCCCATGAGGGAAAGTAAAGCTGAGAGCGGAAGGAGAGACAGGGAAGGTGTCACCTCTGCTGTTCCTGGCCACACAGCCCTTCTTTCCTCCTGCTGAGCTCTTCAAACTCCAGTCCCGATCCTAAAGTATTTCAAGAACCATGGTTTGCTTTTGATTAATTGAGGACTTTCTGTCCCTTTTCTCCCCAAGGATGTGTTTTGCATTGTGAGCACATTCTGTCTGAGAAGTGAAAGTTGGTACCGAGACCTGCACGTGTCAGACAGCTACAAGCATAGCTAAAATCCAAGGATGGACACGTGCCAAGATGGGATTGATGGGATTTCTTACCCAACTCCTGCTCGCCTGTCTGGTAGCAGTGAAGATCCTGACTGTGGTTTCCCCAGTCCTCCTGAGAGTATTCCTCCATCGTGCTGCCATCCGACTCCAGCTCCTGGTACAAGCCGCTGCTGTTGATGAGGACGGGCTGGCAGGGCTGGGAGTCCCATCCTCCCTGCCCAAACACCTGCTCCAGCTGTTCAAACGTGTAGCTGCTTTTCCTCTTCCCCACACCGTGCTCCTTCACGCGGCTGTAGCACCTGCGGAGGGTCTGAGAGAGAAGAGCAGGTCACTCAGGGGGTGTGAGGTTGGATGAGCACACAGGCACTCACACACAGTCACACAGGCAGAGTTTAGGGCTTTGGGGGTTATTTCTGCTGGTCATATTTGCCCCACGCTCATGAGCAATGCTCCCAAATTAATCTACACCCACCAGGAAGCATCATATATATCCGACATTCCCGCTTAGCGTTAACATCTACGACACAGGACAAGTTGTGTAGCAGCTACAGATTCCTCAGATTTAACTTGGGTGATTTATTCTCTTTCCCACTTAAAAAAAAAAAAAAATCCCCAGATCTGCTATGGATGCAGGGAAAAAATAAAATAAAAATACCAAGAGCCCCCCAGTCAGAGACACCAATCAGCCAGGAAAATGCACACCTACTACGAGGAGGAGAAAGCAGAGCTGATGTTGTGCCCACAGCTTGGAGAGGGGGAAGCAGGGAGGAGAGAGAAAGGAAAACAGAAAGATTTCCCCCAAAGCAAAGACAGTCCAACCTTCCTTACTCTGGTAAGAAGACACAAGGTACAAAATGGATATGCCTAAGCTATTCAGCTAGGAAAATATATATTACTTACATATTTTTGCATTCCTTACTAACTCACTCTGCCTCTTGTGAAGCTGCTGAAATTTAAAAGAGGTCAAATCAATAATGCTCCCAGTTCCCAGACTTTGATATCAAGCATCAAGTAAGTAACAGCACTGAGGTGGCTTGGTATGAGCAGCCTCTCAAACAGAGCTGGGGCAAAACCTCCCACACAGATGCCAAAGCCTCACCCACTTTTGGTGATCCCTTTGACATCCCACACCAAGGGCTCAGCCACTTCATTGCTGCTGTATAAGCCTATGGTTCCATCCACGTTTTCCCCCTAATCTGGAGCAAAAGACAACTACTTGGGGGTAAAAAAACTAAAGCTTTTTACATAACCCTCAGCATGGTTCTAATTCTCCCACTGCTCTCATTTTGAAAGGCAATGATATGCCCCAGGTTTGCTGGATCTTGGTTTATTTTTTTGGATTGGTAAAGTTCTAGAAAACATTAATTTTTTAAAAAATTGAATTTATCAGATTGCTGAGGTTCTAACTTGAATGGCAAAGCTGTCTCTGGAATTCAAGAGAGGCATTAATTTGGGAAGAACTAGTCCTGTTACCTTGCTTTCTGCAGGAGCACTGTAATGGACACATCATTACAAAAACTACTTGGTTTTTTTCCCCGCAAAGAAAGGAACTTTTAAAACTCCAGAAAGCTGGAACCTACCTAATGCTCCTCATACACTGGTTTAACAGCATCAGCAGCAAAGGGATACATTTCTAACCAGTTTCCTCCTGAGATTCAGAGCCCTGGGGGCAGAAGCAAAACTGCTAAGCAGCAAGTCAGTATTACCCTGCTGTTGTAAATAAAAACACACGAAAATAACACAAAATAAAAAAATAACCCATATAAACACACAGGCAGCAACAGGCACGAGTTATTCCATGGTTTAAGGTGGAAGCCTTCCCACTTTTGCCATAACTACCTCAGGATAAACAGGCAGATCCTCTTTGGATGGACACCAGCATATTTTACATTTCTGTCTGTGAGCAGGGTGGAAAACAACCTGCTGTGGTAACCTAGAACCAAAACCCAGCCTAGAAACCTGTTGGTACTGGCTGCTGCAAAGAGGGCTCCCTCAGACTGGGGTATAGATACATTTGGTTGTTAGAATTCAGTTTTCTCACTCCAATTTCTCTCCTTTCAGCTCAAATCTCACTGAGCCATAAGGGCGAAGTCATTTCACTCCCAGACTCTTTCTAAAATCCACCCAAGTTAGATTTTTTAAAATATATTTCCCAAACCCGTTCTTGTATCTGCCTCAGCTTCTCCATAGGAGTTAAACAAGGATTTAGAGCCTCCAGCTGAATTTACTAGCAGCCTTCAAGCAAAACAAACTGTTTCCAAAGCATCCCTACTCTTGGCCAGGCCCTCTGGGAATGCCCGACACCCTCAGCCACTCTATTTTCACACTCTATCTTCAGCATCTGCTTCAAACACCTCTCCCCACCAGTGGGGTTATGGAGGATCCCACACTGGGTTGTAGCCCAGTAGTATTTAATTATTTCAGTCAGCCTGCAAGCTGGCTTAATTTACTATCAAAATAATTTAGCAGCAAATCAATGCAGACTAGCAGAAAAACTAAAGGGAGCAACACAGGAAGGGGGATGAAAATAAATGAGCAATAGTGTCACTGCTCATTACTCTTAAAGGTCAAGATACTTTTGGGGGTACTGCCCAGATGCTCACCTGGCTGTGTTACCTCCACTTCCGGAAGCAGATAACCTAATATTTGAGGGAGATAATCTCAAATATAGGGCTTTCCAAAGCACCAAAAGGCCTGTGGCCAAGCAGCTGGTGTCTCCTTGGCCTTGTGTGCTGGAGAATCAAGATTCCTCCTAGCTCTTTCTTCCTGGAGGCTCTCCCCAATGTCTCCAACAAGCAGTCCCTACAACTTTTCCTGATGTTCCCTCCTGATGTTCCTTCCAAATCGGCCTTCTTTCATGTAAACCCACAGGCTTCTCTTCTTCAGAGAGCCTGGGAAGACCTAAATAACTGCTCACACCTCAGGAAACCTGGACATTTTATAATCCTTAACTGTTCTCTCACCAGGTTATTCTGGTTATTCTAAGATCTGGTTTTTTCTTACGCACCTCCTCTATTCCTGCCGGTGTCCAGCTCAACTCCTGCTCCGTGGTTCCTAAAGTGCACATACAGATATTGATACAGATACAGAAAGCAGGAAATTTAGGACAAGTAACTGAAAACAGACCTGATCACTGCCCAGTGACTGCTCAGACTGGAAGAGACCGAGGCTTTTGCTTATTGTTCTGCAACACTGCCTGCAACACGAACACATATTATCCCCGCTTAATTTATAGTTAGGAAAACCAAAGGAGGAGACAGTCACAAAGCTCAATGTGGATTTTCTCACCATTTCTAACTCACGAGTCCTCATCTCTACAAGTGAAGCCACCGAAGAACCTGGAGCTCTGCAGCAACTGCAGGATGAGGATGAGAAAAACCTTTAGGAAGGCTGCAGACATGGTCCTCCTTCCAGCAAAAAAATAAGATGAGAGAGAACCAGACCACAGCAAGCTTTTCGTATATAACCTGAGGTTGTCCAACACAGGGAATTCCAGATCCCTGATCTGAGACATGCTCTTACTCAGAGGGAAGCTATGGGCTCTGCAGAGCAGTTTGGTGGCCTATGGCTGTGTCCACATTCACCTGTTTAAGTTGATTAATTGATAGCAGCCTAAAGGGGTCCTGATATCCCAGAGCACCACTTAGCACAACACTCAGCTTCAAAGATGCTCTTTTACTTAATGGAAAGGAGCTCTCAGCTTTATATCCCAAATTAAGAACAGCAAACAGCTCCCTCCCTCATCATCCCAGGATACTCACAGGCAACACAAGATGAAACTACACTGGGACAAAAGAAACAGCTTTTGAAGCCTGCAGTGGTTGTATCCTGATATACCCAAACACATAAAGACTTCCTGAAGGATTTGGCTCCGGTACAGTAGAAGAGTGATGGGAATGCCCTCTTGATTGAGGTAAGAACCAGAACTCTCTGTGGACAATGAAGAAGCAAAGGCACCCTGGCAGACACAGGCAGGGATGTCAGTCGAGGCAGGGCAGACATGGGTTTTTGTTAGTGAGAGCTGGAACCAAACAAAAACTCACAGCCACCACTGTCAATTTCTAAATCACAATTAAATATAATAATAATAAAAAAGCTCTTGCCTGGACAGGAATTATTTACAGAAGCACCACAGCCAATTGCAGAGGTCAGCCCCCATGAGACAGGACTTTGCCAGCAGCCAAGAGCAAACGAAGCTGGGGTTTAACAGGCTGTGTCCCACCAGGGTGAGGAAGCCAGTGAGCTGTGGTGCCACGACAGGAGACCCCACAGTGCTGAGGGCCCAAATCAGCTACCTGGGAAGATGCTCCATTGGTTGCTGCTATCAGAATGCTGAGGATACTCAGACCCTTCTCAGGGATTTGCTGCTAATTGAGCCAGACCCCTAGAGAGGAGACTCTAGCACCGCCTGCAGAAAGGCCGGCAGCTGGGCACCTCTGTCTCTTGATGCTCTGAGCTCCTGGTTTTCTTAAACCAGCACTGGATGAAAAGAATAGGAATTTGTTAAGAGATTGAGAAGGCAGAGAAGCAAAACCCTCTTCCAGACCCTCCAAGCCAACAACTTTGTAAAGAGTTTAGATGTAGTGGATGGTCCTCCAGACAGAGCTCAGCTTGCAGAGGTCACCGAATCGCAGAATATCCCGAGTTGGAATGGACCCACAAGGATCATCCAGTCCAACTCCTGCCCTGCACAGACACCCCAACAATCCCACCACGTGTCTGAGGGTGTTGCCCAAATGCTCCTGGAGCTCTGGCAGGGTCAGGGCCATGACCATTCCAGGGGAAACCTGTGTCAGTACCCAACCACCCTCTGGGGAAAGAACCTTTTCCTGATATCCAACCTAAATGGACGAGATGCCTGAGTGAGGTTCCATCAGCTCCTGGCATGACCTGTTCAAACATTACTTACTTTGGAGCAATGAAGGCCACGCCTGAGTAGGCTACCTTGCCTTCAGAAACAAGCTCATTCCAAAAATCAAACTTCAAGCTTTATGCATCTACTGTGATCAGGACAAACATCATTACACCACACACAAAACCAGACTTTTAAGGAAAACCCAAACTGCAGCAGCCTGGATGAAAAAATTGAAATACCAAAAGTGGCTTGAACCCCAATTTTCACCACTAGTGGTGAAAGGTTTGGTAACAGGTGAGACCACAGCAGTCCATTCTCTGCTTGGCTCCCAAAGTTATACACCCAGCAAGAGGGAGGTAAGCAGGAATCTGCCCCTGTGACAGCACTTGAAGCGGAGTGCAAGAATCGGGAGGATTTTTAACATCTTCCCAAGTCCTTCACAGTCAGAGAGCACTACAGGAAAAAACTGTGTGTGCCCAATCTAGGATTTAATGTTCACAAATCTCCCTAAATGAGATCTAAGGCTCAAGTTTCACAAATCTGTCCTCCTGTAATGAGTTCCTGACCATCAACTGTTTCTGTCTCAACAAGAGAACCTACCAGCTCGCTCCCAGCTCCCTCTGGGAATCATTCTGCACCCATGGAACGAGCAGTGAATGGCCCAGGTACACCAGAATGATCACACCAGAGTATTATAGACACACAACACAGCTGCAGAAGCCACTGGATTGTAAAGACACTCGTCCTGCCTGTGCAAATCAAGCCAGATTCTTACCAGCACAACAGCGCTCTGCAAATGCCCCAGCTGAGAGCCAGTCCAAGAGGGTTCGTTCCACATGACACTCATATCCCAGAAATGCTCCTCTGCCACAGCCCCACAAAGGATTGAAACAAATTAATCTGCTCTTTGTCACTGAAGAATTTCTTTTTCCCAGCTATAAATGTCTGCAGGAAGTTGCTCCCACCTACAGGAGCACATGAGATCCTCCAGTGAGAAGCTGGGCTGCTGGGAAGGATTCAAGGAACAGCAAGAAACAGCCCAGCGTGGAGAACCCAGCACATCTGAATCTATTTAAGTCAAGGGAAGAATGGGAGGTAAGTTGAACACCTGCACACATCACAGCCCAGGGAGTTAATGGGATGGGGAGCTGGGACCGAGATAAACTCAAGATAAAGATAAACCACATTCAAAAGAAATAGAAACTCAGAATCATAGAATTGGGTTGGAAGCGACTTTAAAGATCATCTCATCCCACCCCTCCTGCCATGGGCAGGAACACCTTCCACTAGTTCAGGTTGCTCCAAGCCCTGTCCAGCCTGACCTTGGACACTGCCAGGGATGAGGCAGCCACAGCTTCTCTGGGCACCTGTGCCAGGGCCTCCCCACCCTCACAGAGAAGAATTTTTTCCTAATATCCAATCTAGCCCTGCCCTGTCACTGGGAAGACATTCCCACTTGCTCTGCCACTCCAGGCCCTTGTAGAAAGTCCCTCTCCATCTTTCTTGTCAGCTCAAATCAAAGTTGCTTTGAAGGTGGATGGTTGGCTGGTTACTATGGAATGCACCAATGCTCCATCATTTGAGATCTCTGAATTACAAAGACAGCCACTCCACAAGTTATTGGAACCAAGGAGGGAATTCTGGCTGAAATCCTGTAATGTCCAGCAGCTCACACTAGATCACAGCAAGCATTGCCTCCGAGACAGCTTTGTTGGAGCAGCTTTTCCTGCCTTAAAAAACAAGGCCATGCAAGATTTACAAACAGATTGTTTACATCACAAAGCAGCTGAAACGACAGCCCCCTTACAAGCGAGCCCCACCACCATCACGTTAGTGTTGCTTAAAGCAAGAAATACCAACAGTTGATAGTCAGGTGTAATTTTCCATCCCTTCCCATTTCATGTGGGTTTGTAGCACTCCCAGCTATTCTTTGTGCCTGTGTTCTTTCTGAGCACCGAACCAGCATCTTCAAGGTATTTATTTTCCTTTTGAAAAACAAATTAGTTTTCTGGACAACCACAACCCAGCCAAAACCTCCAGCCACCCATCTAGGGGGAGGAGGAGGTCACTACATACAGAAAACCCAACAGCAGCAGAACTGGATTGGCAGTGATACTTGGAAATTCCTGCAGTCAGGAGTTACGATGTTGGAGCTGCTTCTCTTTGAATCAGTGGGTTGGCATTGACTCTGGGAAAGGCAAAATAAAGCAGAACTTGCATTTCTGCAGTAGGTGAAGAAATGACATTTTAAAAATGCCCCCAAATTAGTTTTAACAGCAACTTCTAAGAAGGGATTTGTCTCTGCTGGGGAAAGGCTCTCCAGCTGCACCCACAGCCAGAGGATTTCCAGCCCTGAAACGCTCTCTCAGCCCAACTGAGCAATGTGGCACCAGGAGGACAAGTCTTTGATTCCACTTTCCATAGAGATACAAGCAAGAGAAGCTGAAATTCTCCCATGGGTTTAAAAAAAGGCCTAAAATCTGGTATTGAAGAAACAACTGGAGCCTATTATTTCAAGAGCATTCCTTTAAAACGAAACAAGCCTTTATTGCCTGAAAACACCCCTTGGCTCACGCAGCTCCGACTGCAACACCCAAGCTCACCTGAGCTTTCCCAGAACATCCCCTGTCACTGCAGCCACCTGGGATGGCTGGAAGAGGATGGAACGATGAAGTTCCAGCACACCTAAGTGCATAGTCCATGCACCCTATGGACTGTGATCTCCAAGCTGCATGGCCTACACACAACAGCTTCACAGCACAAGGCAAGGGCTCATTCTCCCATGCTCACATTCCCAGCAAACCTCCTGCTGCCTGGTTCAAACAGCATCACCCAGTGCAGGGCACAGGATCCCAGCAAGGCTGGAAAGGGTTTGGCCAAATACTCCATCACCTGCCTTAAAACCCTGGCTCTAAGGTCAAATCTGAAAACTGAAAAGCTCTCCAAGTGCTGCTGTGGGAAGGTGATGAGTTCAGGACAGACAAACCAGGCTAAATCTGTGCTCAGGAATATGGGGAATAGGAAAGGGCTGGATGAAAAGAACAGACAGTGTCACTGAACATGCAAGGATTAAGGATAGAACGTGACTTGTTGGGATGAGGATGTTGTGGTGCACAAGACAGCTTTTCTGGGAATGCAACAGGCAGAAATCAAGATGTTCCATTCTTCCTGCAGCTCTCAACCATGGAGCTCCCCAAGCCACAGACCTCAGAGTCACCAAGTCGGACTCAAACTCTCTTTCCAAAGGAAAAGCTGCTGGAATGGTTACATGTGAATCCCTAAATTTGAAACAGACCCTTCCAGAGCGGCTCCAACCCGGCAGCGGCCTCATTCCAGCTGCTGATGTGCAGAAAAGCACATGCAGATGGTGGGAGATGGGCAAAAATCTGCATTGGGACCTTTCTGCACACCCTGTTTGAATTAAGAGAGAATGCATCCATGCCATACAACTGGGAAACTCT
This sequence comes from Aleadryas rufinucha, assembly GCA_013397815.1. Taxonomy (NCBI): domain Eukaryota; kingdom Metazoa; phylum Chordata; class Aves; order Passeriformes; genus Aleadryas; species Aleadryas rufinucha. Next base: position 17,340 of record VZTH01014060.1, read on the forward strand.
CTGCTTCCAAGCTGATTTGTTACTTTCCAGCTCAACTGGCTGTTGAAAATCAAGATTAGGCTGTGTCCAGGGAATGCAGGTGTTCCAAAGGAAAGCAGTACTGCCTCCTAATCTAAAATTCATTTATAAAACCAGCTGAACCTGGAATGTTTGGAGCACCATTTATTATCCAGCAGCAAAGCCTCATGCTTCAGATCCCTGACAGGCATTATGTATCCTACAAAATCATGGAAACACAGATCATTTTGGGTAATAAATGGAACAATGCAGCTGTGTGCTCCTTCATCACCATCTCCCCAGTCCTGTTTTCAGTGTGGAGGATTCTGAAGCGCCTGTGCTCTCCTCTTGTTCCCGCAGCACACGACAGTCCTCCTTCTCTGTCTCAGAGAGGAATCCACTCATGACCCCTCCACATCCAGAACTGACTTCTGTTTGTGGTGGACCAACGAAAAGTCAAGCAGCCAATCCTGCCTGGAATCCTACAAAAACTGGAATTTTAGGGTTGGCAACAGCTACCACAACTATCTCCATAATGCCTGTAACAAGGTAAATTCTTGGCACCCAGGAGAACTTCCAGCTTTCGACAAGCAGTCATTTCCCAGCAATTCCAGGCCAAAACCCACTGAGAGCCCAAAAGCTTCAGAAAAGCCACATTTTTGCTGCTCCAGATGACTGTGCTGAGGAAGGCCCTCACTGGGCATTAGTGTTGAAGAAGAGCCCACCCTGATGTACTGCAATCTAGAAACATCTAACAGGTCTGTCAGGAGATGTTCTTGGTGATAAATATCAGCATTGAGCTCTTTCACTGCTGTTTGATAGGTGGTTTCTTCCAAGCTTGAACATTTCTGGGGCAAAGATGTGTTCAAGCTTCACTTCTGAAGGGAAAGTGGGAGAATCCTCAGCTGCAAGGAGCTCAAACTGCTGGGAGTCACCAAAATGCTCCTGCAATCAACTCCATCCAACAGCACTGTCCAAACCCAAACAGCCAGTTCTGGGCTGTTCTCACAGCGAGATGACTCCTCACAACCTGCCAGCATCCCCCAGAGCTGCGCCCAGAATTGGGGCTGGGGGCCTCAGCAGTCACTGCACGGACTCCCATCACAGCCCAAAACCATTGGACAAAGCCAAACCCCCTCAAGGAACTTTTCCATCACACATCTGCCTCCGGCAAAGCCCACAGGTTTGCACAAGAGCTGATTCAAGCCACGAGCACCTTAAAAGCCACCAGGAAAACAAGGGACTCCAAGAGGGTTTGCAGTGCAGCAACATTCCTTTCCAAAAATACTGGGATGTGTTCAAGGGAAAAAGATCCCTGAGCAGCAAATACACAGATGTGGGGAAAACACACTGAGAAACACAAACTTCTATAAAAAGTAGGTTTGAGTATCTATTTCCAGGACAGGCTGTTCTGATCAATGGGGATCCAAGTGGAAATCCCTCACTTACTCCCAGGCATTCCCGATGCTGCAGCATCCCTTATTCCATGGATCTTGCAAATTAAAGGCAGCCCAGGTGTACACACCCAGACTGCTCCAGCCCAGCTGGGCTAGCACAGGTGTATTTAAGGGATGGGAAGAGGAAGGGAGAAACAACCAGCCCCTTGAGCCCCAGCAACAACACCACGTTCATTTTTCACTCCATCAGCATTTGAAAGGGCTGCAGGAGCCTAACGGGTCAGGAGAAGAGAAATCAGAGCCAGAGGGAGATCAGAGCGTGTAATTCACCCTCCCAAACAATCATCCACATTTACAAACTCCAACTCCACAGCGATTTCCACACCATCCAAATAACCCCTCTCTATAAAAGTGGGATGCATGGAGCGACTGCTCCCAAACCAGGCACCAAACCCAGCCCTTTCTTCCCAGGGAATGACAGAACTGGAAAGATCCCTCTGCAAAATACAGCCCTTGGGGCTGTGTATCAATTACTCAAGAGGCCTGTGAAGCCACAGCACGTTCCTGTCGAGCCAGGGAACCCAACGGATTCTACAAAACAACTCCACAGCGAAGGACAGAGCCAGGAGTGCAGGAGCAACCAGTGCCACCCCTTGTTACTGGGAGAACTGGGAGCCCCATTTTCCAAGGGGGCTACGGGGAGCAGCCAGTGCCAGCCCCTCGTGGACAGAGGATGCTGGAAGACACGTGAGGGGACACAGTCAACCACGGCACCCACAACACTCGGGGCCAAAGGAGGACACCCAGGGGATGTGGCAGCCCAAAAACCCAGGGGAAGGATCCTGCTGGGGCTGTCCCCATGAGGAGACACAAACAACTGGGATGCTGTGTCCATCCCCACTCAGGACCACACAATGCTGCCACAGCCCACCCACACGAGAGGAATTGAACCCAAGGGACACAGGGCCCGTGTCCCAAAGGTGCTGCTGGAGGCTCCGGGTGCAAGGGAAGAACCCAGAGGGCATGGCACCTGGGGGACACCAAGGGAACCGCGGGGAGCCAGGCAGCTGAGCCAGGGAATGGGATACCCTGCACCCCGGGCAAAGGCTGGGCTCAGCCCTGGGCACAACCGTGCCAAGGCCAGAAAATGCTCCAGAAAACTGCAGCATGGAGACCCCAAAAGGCCAAGTCCTGGGGACACGGTGACCCCAAACCCAGAGCCAAAGGACAGGCTGAGCCAATAGAATGCCCACAGCCAGCGCCAAAGGACGCTCAGGACAGATCCTGAAGGGACTGAACTCCCGGGACACGGTGAGCCAGAACCAGGACCAAAGAATGCTCAGGAGAACACCTCTCCGGGGAAGTGACCACAGACCGTCCCGGGAGCTGACCCACCCTCGGGCGAGCGGCCGAGCACGGGAACCCCCGGCCCACCCTCCCGTCCCGGGCCGCGCCGCCGCCCCCCCAGGGTACCTTGATGCGCTCCCGGCACTGGGACGGGGTGCGCTCGTAGCCCAGCTCGGCCAGGGCGCGGGAGACGCGCTCGTACATGGCGGGCCCGGGCGCTTTGCTGCCGAACACGGTGCCCGCACCCTCCAGCTGCTGGTACCGCGCCTCCACCAGCCGCTCATTGCCCCACACGGCGATCAGCGCGTTGGTCTCCGCCGGCGTCCAGGACATCCCGCGGCAAGCAGCGGCCGCGGCGGCGGCGGC
>VZTH01014086.1:0-29224 GCA_013397815.1 Aleadryas rufinucha
GTTTGTTTTCAAACCTGTACACAGACAAAGCAAAACGTTTCTTGCTTTACAAATTTTGGATCTTGGAGGTTCTTTACTTTCACTAGGGTGCTTAGCTGTCCATTAAATACTTCATTCTGTTTTCTTTTTGGTTCTATTATCGTGCAGGAACCTGTGTAAAATCACTAAATAGAATAGCAAAAAAAAAATCTTATTATTGAATACTGTAGAGGCCATTTTTTGATGCTTTACTTGTGTTTTGTCTACCTGCTTTATTTTTATTTTACATATATATATACACACCCTCATTTTTTAATTGTGCTTTGTTTTGCTTTGGTGAGGTTAAGTCAAAGGACTAGAAGTCAGGAGTTCTAGATGTTATTTCTTGTCTCTTAGAAAATTGCTGGAGGTCACCTTCCGTTAGTTGCTTAACCTCTCTCTGCTTTACTACAAAATGGAATTTTAAGCTCAGCATATTTTTGAAAAGTAATTCATTAATGTTTTGCAAAAAAATGCTTTGTACTCCTTGGCTGGCAAGTGCTGGAGAAATAGAATTTACATTTCTATTTAAATACTGAAATTTTCTAGTACTAAGGTTCTCGTGTTGATTCTGCTCTCCTGTAACCTATTAAAACATTAAAGGCAAGGAAAAGGTATTTTAAAATGCTCTTGTTTTGTAACAGCTCCATCTTTAACTTCTGCTAATGGCTATCTCTTGTCAACAAAGTGCAAATCAATTTCAAGGCTAAACCCAAACTCTCTCATTTACATATTGTTAACTGCTCTCTCTTTTCCTGTTAAACAGGAGGAAAAAGTCAATTAGATATGAGGCACCTGTCTTATTAATGAAGAGGTGGGATAAAATGTGAGGAACTCTTCTTTTTTAGCGTATGCTTCTGAGCAGCTTGTTTTTCTGAACAAGGAGAACTGCATAGTACAAAGTTTTGTCTATTGCTTGCAAGGCTTCTGCTTTTTTTCATTTATAAAATCTCATGTTTTCATTGTCAAATATTACCAAAATGAAGAGTTGCTCTTTACTTTCATTGTAACCAAATCCCTGTCAGGCCAGAGGGATCACATAAAATAGCGTAGTTGACAATTACCATGCATGAACATACATTAAAAAAAAAAAAATCTCTGTCATGACATTCCTTTATGATTAAAACTTTGTTATAAACCATGAATGAATTATGGAAAAGAAAGCTGGAAAAAATCATACTGATTAGCCAAAAGACTTGGATAAAATGACATTTCTGAGACCTTTATATTCTAAAGGATTATTTACTGTCTACTTACAGAACATCTTAAGTCATTTTGCAGAGGGAGTCAGTTTCCTGTTTAGCGCAGTGTTTTTGTAAGCTAATGAGGGCAAAGCATGAGCCATAGGCAATGATGCTGTGGTATTAGCTGTGACAGGGAGCTTGATCATAATTATCTTAACGAGGATAGGGTTAATTACAGTGGAAACTTAAAGTTTTTTCTGTCTGAATGAGGCGGCACTGAATACGTTGTGATGTTTTGTCGGTTTGATGTGACTTTGAAAATTGCAATGGAAATCTCTCGGCAACACTTTCTCTCCTCTGGGAAGCAGAGTGTGAGCCCTGCAATGAGGTAACTGAGACGGTACTTGTGGGTGAGATAATGGGCAGCTTTCATGACATTAGAGCAGGGACAAGGAACCTGCAATCCACCTTAGTGATGTTTATTAGCCTTTTGAAAGTAAGGGAAACAACTACTTGCCACAAGCCCTTCAGTGCTGGTTGCATTGTTGTGGTAAGATTCTGTGTTTATTTTAGTATACTGGTATGGGGAGAGATTTTTTTATGCCGTGAACTATGAGAAAACAGTGCAGATTTCATTTTAGAATTAAAATTAATTCTAAAGAATAAATTAAAGAGAATCTGGTTCTCTTTCTTAGGGGATTTCCCTCTTTTTATACTCATCTCTTAGGATGCTTGTGCCCTTCTTCCTATGCTGTGTATATTTAAGCATTCCTCTCCTCTTTTGTCATGGGCTCCTAAGGAAGTACTTGGAATACATTAATATTACTTGCTCAACCTCATTAAAAATAAAAATGGCAGTATTTTGTACTGATTTCTGTCTCAGATTCTCAAAAATGCTTTCTACGTACCAATTTACAATTGCAATCCTTTCTTATCCCCCATCTGCAGATGGGAAATTGAGGCTCATAGAAGTTATGGGACTTGCTGAAGTTTGTACCATAAAACCAATTGTGTGGATTGTACTTAAAACTTTTACACTTTGAAGTACAACTGCTGGGCAATATTTCCTAATATATTGTGGTGGTAGAGACTGTTGCATAGAATTTAGTAGGTAGTATCACTGAATGATAGCAAACACGTTTTTTCCTATTTCTTTGCCATGTCTTACCATTTTTGTTTTGGTGCTGGTTTTTTCATCTAAGACAAAAAAAAATCCATGAATAGCAAAATAACATATGGCTGTAAATTTATATTAATGGCTACACCCTCTCTCTGTGCTGTGGCAGTCCCTCCCATCTCCCTGGACTCTGAATTTAGGTGATTAAATCACCGAGTGCACACTGCTCTCATGACATGAAAACAGCAATTATAAGCAACCCCCTGTGTAACATGGCTCCTTTTTAACTGAGCAGCTAATAACATTACATGGCAAAAATTATCAAAACCAGACAGGTGTAAGGAGATTTGCGCACAATTTTCTCTGCCTATCTATGAAACTAGTACCCTTGTGTTCAGCCCAGGATTGTGAAAGAAAGACTGTTTCAATAGGCAACTCCCTCTAGTGTTTCAAGGCCTTTTGTCCCACTTCATGGCTTGTCATTTTGTTTTATGCCTCCCTTGCAGCAGTTTTGGATGTGCGCTTTCTTCTCCTTGCCAGTTGCCAACCATTTGCTGATTCTCATGATAAGAGTATTATATTTGCATAACATAACTCAGGAACAATGTGTATTTTGATGCTGACACTGACCAGAGCCCAAGCAGTGTTTTTTCACAAAGGACCTATTAACATCCCATAAGGCTCTTTGGTGCTGACAAGGAGGCAGCCTTCTCTGAACTCTTTTGGCAAGTCAAAGTCATACACTGAAATGTGAGGTTTGGAAATAATCCACTATTTATATAATAAAGAGTATTTAAGAGGAATTTGCTAAACTAGGTTTGTCAAACTGAAATGAAAACTCATAACAACTTGATAAACTCACTGCTACTTCCTCTGGGTTTTTTGCCTTTGAAAGGTACTTGGGGGAAAGCACCGTCTGAGATGTTTGCTGCTTTCTCCTCAAATCTTGACTTCGGCAAAACCAAGTCTGTTGTGACCTTTTGCTGAAATAGCTAGCTCAATTCAGTGTGCTAACACAGCTCTTAATGGTGAACAATTTATGTAGGCTGACTTGAGGTTTTTTCCCAAAACTGCTGGTTAAAGGCAAGTGCAAAACGTGTGACTCTTACTGTGATGATTGTTTCAGTAAAATGTTTACAAGAGAGGCCCTTTATTTTTTCAGCTTCAGAAACTGTAGTATCAATACATAGTAACAATATAGATATGCCATGGGGTATGGGGATGGCAAATTTTCTTCAGGTCTGGCTGTTAAGCATCAAAATGTCATTAGTAATAGTTGTACTTCCCTTTCAAGTCAAGAGACTCTGGAGTCCTTGGACTGAAATGCACTGTTGTAGTGTTGCACAAACGTTACTTGAATATTCATAGTTTAGTGTGCAGTACCCGGTGTAAAGGTCACTCACTTGATTTCTTTTGGTTGCTTGAGCTGTCCGAGTGTGATCTGTAAGTGGTCTGTAAGTTCTAGCTACAAAAGCAATATCTTGTTTTTGTTGTACAGATGAATGTTAAATTGTCTCTTGTGTTTTCCTCCAGTAATCATATCTATGGAACATTCTAACGGGGGCATTGGCTGTACTTTGCTGTTTGCCAAAAACCGGGGGGAGGGTGAGGAAATCCCCTCAGTGTAAATGTCATTGGAAACTGAATAAATAGTACAACCTGCATCTCCCTTATTCATCACATTTTACAAAACAGCCAGGAAATACAGTGATGATCTTCCCCCGGTAGGCATAGTAGATCAGCTGTCAAGTCATGCAATCGCAGCATATCTTTAGGTGTCTGGTAGGTGAATGAGCTGTGAATGCGTGTCTGTGTGTATGCTTTGTATATAGTGTGTCTTAGTTGATTAATGTGTGGGGTTTTTTTTACTGTTGGAATGTGCAAGCATTAAGAATCAAGCTTGGAAGAGATGCCTTAACAAGGTACTGAAATGTTCTTTTTTAGTTTTTTTTTTTTCTTGTACTTTGCTATGAGAGGAATGAATACTTACAGAACTTTGTATATTTACAAGTTATGATCTTCACTACCATGTTGTCAAATGCTCCTTTTTAAAGCTGCTCTCTGCAGTCTGACCTGTGGCTTGACAGTGGGACAGTAAGTTCCGAGAAGAAAGCAAATGCCTTTTCTGTCTGGAGTAATTCTGCATTTTATTTTGTAAAGAACATTTTACTTCGTTTGCGGTTACTCAAGAAGCTAATTAAGAGGTTAATTAAAAAGGGGGGAAAAATCCCTTCTACATTTCCTATTATTGCGTGTAAGGTAACTACTAAGAAATGATACTTGAAGTTGTATTTATTGTTGTTAGCAGGGTATGATATTTCTTGGCAGAAATGATGGATGACAACTTAAATTTGTGTCCAGGGAATGAAGGTGAACTGTGACAGAGTTATTTATCTTGGGAATGGAGGTTAGGGTCAGGCGAGGCTGGGTGCCTGAAGGCACAAGACATTGACAAATTCATCCTGCAGGCCCCATATCTGAAGCCTTTTGTTTTGGATCCTGGCTACTCACTAAGTGACCCGCATCCTTCATCCTGCCAGCATGTGAAGGATGTGTTGCAGTGCCAGCACTCCCCTTGCCACTAATGCTTGTCATTCACTCTTCTGACAGGCCCAAACCAAAACTATTCCCACTCCTGAAAGGGAAGGTTAAAATATTTATTTCACCTCATAATGGCCTCCCTGATTTAGTGGAGTATCATTTTTCCTGTTGCCTTTGTCGTTTGCAGGTCACTAGAAGGACTGAAAACATTCAGTTACTTGGAAGAACTGATCTTGGACAACAATCTACTCGGAAATGACCTTCGGTTACCCAGGTTACCCCACCTCCATACCTTAACGCTCAACAAGAACCAAATATCCTTTCAAAGAAATACCTGCAAAATGTCAAATGAGTTTTATGTGTCAGCCAAATTAAAGTATGTGAAATATAGTTCATGTGCAGACAAAGCATTCTCTCATTTGGCACCTGGAATACTTCATAGTAATTTATTACAGGTCATTCATAAATGAAATGCACCATTATATCTTCCTGTTTCTCCATTTTAGTGAGAGATCTAAGTTACGGCTCTGAAGAAATCTTTCCAATAGATAGAATAGAGAAAGAAAATAATGTCAGTGCTACCCGTCTGCAGCAGTTCCTGTGTTTGCTTGGGGTTCTGTTGCAGGCTGACCTCTAGTGGAATAGAGCGTGCAGTGAAGCGCTATTAGGTTTTTATACTTTTAATAGCTCTTAAAGCATTAAAGTAAAGTAAGATAAAATTAATTCAAGCCACATAATAATTGTAATGATTTTCTCTATTTTCATGAAACTGGTGGTATTCACAATTGGGTAGCTGCTGTGCAACTGCAGCTGTAAAAGCGTGTCACTCTCTTCTTGGTATTCCAGTTTGGTATAAGTTCCCATCAAATACTTTCCAAATCAAGGTCTTAATACAGTAAAGTCTTTTGATGTATGACTAAGTCCAGTTGTAACCAATCAGTCACTTCTCCATATGCCTGAAGTTAGTGCCTGTTTTTGTTTGTTAAGAATAAATATTTCAACATTTGTCTAAATACTCTGCTGAATCTGAGGCCCTCGTCTGTAGGCTTATAGATAATGGTCTGTAAAAACTAATTTTCTGCAAAGTCTGTGGGCGTAGATTTTGATTATTATGTAATTTTCCTGTACTTTGACCCATCTGGAGATTTGAAGATGTGTAATATATGATTTTACGAAAGTGAAGGGCAATCAAATTGTGGCCAAAAGGCCAACTGAGGCCTGCAGAGTCTTAGAGCACAGCCCGCTATAGCCCTTGCCTTGTAATTGCAGCGTGAGGACAAGACTGCTCAACTGCAGGCTTTTATTACAGACAATGTAAACAGAGAGCAATTTACCTCCTACTAAAGCAAAATCCTCCTACTGAGGGGAATAAAAATAACTGCAGATTCTACTATTTCTGCACTTATTTTTGACTATAAATAAATAAAAATCGGCAGAGTAACTTCTTTTCTTGGAGCCGTGGAAATTTGCCAAGAGTGTGTCTTGAAACAGTAACAATCATTACTGTACTCAGTATTTGTCTAGATTTGTGGTTAATGCAGGTATTGTGGGTTGGATTTGAGTAACTGGTTTTATTGTTTTGTTGTGTGCTGCCATGGTAAAATCTGAACCCATGAAGAATGTACAGGAACATTTTTGGTGATGCCTCTTACAAACTGTGAAATGTAAGTTTGGCCATAAGACCTAAAAGCACGTAAGTGTATTTGTCCTTTGGGTGGGTGTCAAGGAGGAGTTTCATGCTTACCAAAAGGAGGGCAGAGGTATTAAATATTAACTCAGTGAACAAAATCAGAGGGAAAAAAATTATCCTGTCAGTAGTAATCTTTAAAGAGTTTCTGCTGGTCTCATACACTAAAATAGTATTGTCAAGTGAGTAAGCTCTCAAAGTCAGTGATAACATGATAAGAAGGATTTGATCTATCCTGGGATTTTTTAAATTTAATCTAAAAACTATGAAGTTAGCACTTTGAGAGTATTGAGCTACCCAGGTTATAGAAATAATGTATGCGTTTTGTAGTGTGCAACAAATAATTTAATAGAGCAATTGCAGAAATACTTGTAAAACACCTAATGTATACAAACTGCCCAGAGAAGAAAAATTAACTGCTGTCCATCATTAACATCCTGAGCCCTAGGGAGCAGTGATCTCTTGTAAGGAGGATACATCAGTCTACAGAAGCATAGAGACCTTCCAGATTCCTCTCCTCAATGTTAGTGCTGTATTTGAAAAAGGTCTTATTTGACCTTGAATCACTTCTTTAATGAATTATTTCTCTATAGAATTCTTTGAAAAATGTTAAGAAAAAAATGTACATTTAATAGAATAATGAAATACATTACAGGAAAGATTGTTCATTATATGACAGCACTACATAAAGGACACAAGTGAGCAAAGAATACCGATCTGAAATAAAACTTCAGTAGGTGGAATATTGCCACGTATACGTCAATATATACAGCAAGAGAGTGAGAGAGAGATGAAAATAAACGAAAAGCCAAACTGACCCCTTTGAAAATTGGAATAACGTGTAAACTTTAAAACACATATGAGAGCCTTCCTGAGTATCTCTTAATATAACTGTACTCTTCTCTTCTTTTATTCTGGCTTCATTTTGATCCATATCCTGTTTCAATAGTTCTGATAAGAGCTTTCTACTCCTTTTGCATGATTCACTTATTGTGTGGCATTGTATGTGTAAATAACATTTGGGCCCTCCTAATATAATGTCTGGATACTGTACAAATGTGAAAGCTTGTCTCTAAATCAGGCAAAGACTTGGAAGAATCACCTGGTACTTTTTTTCTTCTGTTTGCGTATTTCAGTTACAGTCAGGTCACCACCAGTTTTCCTGCTAGAAGTGGAAGAAGCAAATTAAAATATTGCATTCAAAAAAATGGGTTATTGCTCAACTTTTCTGTAATGTACAATCTGTTTAAAATCTTTTAAAATGCAGTCTATATAACTGAAACTGTGGTGAGCAGAGACAGGACTGAAAGAATGGCCGGAACTTGTATCAGGGGGGGTTTAGGTTGGATATAAGAAAAAGCTTCTTCACCCATAGGGTGATTGGACACTGGAACAGGCTCCATGGGGAAGTGGTCACAACACCAGCCTGAGAGAGTTCAAGAAGTGTTTGGACAGTGCTCTCAGGCAAATGGTGTGACTATTGGGGATGTCCAGTGAAGGGCCGGGAATTCAACTTGGTCATCCTGATGGGTCCCTTCCAACTCAGCATATTCTGTGATTTTATGATTGAATCTAGGTCTAGGTTTTGAATGGTTTAGGGGAAAACCAAAATATTTCGTACCATAGAGTGGGAAATCTAGAACTGGGCAGAATGCCCATAATGGTATATACCATTTCTTATGGCAAGAGGAATTATCAGTGTGATTCAGATCTAGGTGTTATATGTTCTTGAGTCTTTGAAAACAGCAACCTCAACTGAAGAATATACCAATAAGTACTTCTGGTATAATTTGTCTTCACACAGGTCTCATAATGATCTCTAACAGTTACAGATTTGCTTAACCCCCAAACTATAGATTGTAGGGGTTTTTTGCCTCTGTGCTTGTTCCTATGTTGTCCTTAAGTGCCGGAAGACACAGAAGTCCCAGTCTGACCAGAATCTCATTAAGTGCTGAGGACTTGATGTTCAGATTGGGCGAATACATTAAGGACATAAATTGTCTCCTATTATGCATGGTTCCCCATTCCCTCTAAACAGACAACTGAACTGAAGTGGTACAGAACTGTTCCTGCACAGACTTCTGAGTTCTCCACACCACAACTGTGGATTTAAAGAAATCTGTGTGGCTTGTTAGAGAACTGCTGTACCTAGTGAGTCAAAAATCTAGAATGGAGTGTACCTGAAGTAAAAATTAGGTCATGTGAATGCCTAATACCAAACATCTATGGAAGAGAGAAGTAGTCTACAGTCCAGTTGATTCCTTATGCTATTCTACAGCAGTGCTTGCAGCAGTTCAGCTGCAGATACCAGAACTTTTTAAAAAATTGTGAACTGCTACTTTATTCTTGTCTTTGTGATGCCTTGTTACTTAATAAAATTGAAATGTGGTCTTCAAATCTGCAGCCTTGGAACCATGGGGATTCTAAAATGCATCTAAAAGCACTGGCAAATCCAGGTACATAGAGAAAACTAATGCTGCTCCAGTAGGAAGAATGGGATTTTTTTCTCACGTATTCAGTATGCAGGAAGCTCTCCATGAGATATATGGACTTAGTTAATTACCATCCACACTGCACCTTTTCTGTCTTGAGCAAAGTGGTTTCAAAGTCAGTGAACAAGGCCTTATCTCAAGGTCCTGTCTCCCTACCAGATAGGGTTCAAGCCAGAATGTGGCATACAAATGACTGTGTGTGACAACCTATTGCACACAGAGAAGAGGGAGATGTATACTCGCATATTGCAAGCTATTTCTGTGGTTATCCAACCTTGAAGACCTAGCACATTCTAATGGAAAAGCGTTCAGGTGGCAAAGATCTTTTCATACTGCATTCAGAGGAGAATTGGTAACTTCTGATTCAAGGCTATTTGTGTGTGGAACAGCTTGTGATTGCTACATCATGTTTGTGATAAATTTAATTGAAGCAAATGTTTCAGCTGGGAATAAATATAGGTATCTTGTTCATTTATGACTCTGGTAGAAGTTGTTTTTTATTCAGCTGTTTTAATGTTAGGTTGATTGCAGCAACTGCATGACAGATGATTAGTTAGCAGAAAACTTCTGAATGACAGCTTTGGGTCTTTCTGTGTGATGGTCTGGAATTCTGCATTGTATTCCTGATATTCTCATGTACATATGTCAGAAATATTTTGAATGCATGCTGATTGCTCTTTACTGTGTCTCTTTGCTTCCAAGAGCTTCCAAAAGCTGTAGTCAATGAAGTTCATTAACATGGAAAGTTCTCCTGCAAGACTTTTGGGGAAATGGAATGACTTTTTGAAAGATAATGGTGGAGCAACTTGGAAAGCACTGGGGAAGAGAACAAAAGTGGTTACTTTTCTGTGTTCGAGTGTGTGACTAGTAAAAAGAATTGCTAGCAGACAAAAAGTTTACAGAAAGAAATCCCAGATTCTCTTGCATTCAGACTGTACATATAAAGTAATTGTATGAGATAGGAAATGTTTAAGTATTTTTAGACAGAATAAATTAATTTAGAAACTGTTAGCACAGATTGTATTTCTGTATAGGTTTGACCTGCAATTTTTCCTGAGAACAGCCATGAATATGGTTATACCAAGAATGCTGGTAAGGAAGGAAGGAATACTACGGTGTTTGGGGATGGCCAACATTAGTGCTCAGTACCGAAAGCAGCTGACCGTGATACTGCTCTCTATAAAGGATTCATGCGGTGTCTCTGCCCTGTAAATATGCAGAGAAGACAGCTAAAGAGGCTCTTGAGAATACAGAAGTCTGGAATAGAGGAACTCATGAGATGTCATGCAGTAGTTTCTGTGTGAATCCATTTCACATCTTAGAAGTATAACAGAATAGTTCTTTACTATGCTGGCTGTCAAAAGACACAGCTTAGTATCAAAATGACTGTCCCTGCTCATGAGATTCTCCTAAAACTGACTAAGTGAAGAGGCACTATCCACTCAGAGTTTACAACTTTGTCCTTGTGCAAATGTAACATTCCCTGGGAACTAATCTTTGAATGGTTTGAAAAGGGACATAGTCCTGACTAACCGCTAGAATTTTAGTCCAGGCTACAGGATTTTCTACAAAATAAACAAACGAAAATGTTACAAGCTTGCACAGACAGTTAATTCTTAGCCAGAGAAAGGAGACACACCATTTGTTTTGGGCTTTTGCTTGTTTTCTCTGCCTTCTAGAGAACCTCAAAAACAGTGGTATTGAGTATGAAAGAGAGAGTGAAAACAGACAAGTCAGAACATGCCTGTTTGTGGGATATTTTTGATTCCATATTCCAAAAAAAATATATTGCTCTGCAGCTAAACTGGACCCATCATAGTACTGTAATTTTCCAAATAATTCTGTTGCTACTGTCTCAGTGTTGCTGGCAGCATTTGTCTTTCTCAACAGAAAATAAGGTGACGAAGTTGTGTATGCTTGTGCGTATGTCTGCTTGTGAACAGTCTAAATATGCCCGTGTGGTGTGCACATTGTAACAGTCTGAAGGGGCTTTAAGAAGTTCATCTATGAGAGATACCCAGTTCTTTTAAATGTTTCCCTAATTTAAAACTAGAACTAGTGCAAGAAGTAAGTATAGTCCTTTGATGAGGATGAAATTTTTAAAGTATGTCTAGCATGTTTCTGTTAATTATTCATGAAGACCAGTTTACATTTTTGGAGGGAGCCATCGTTGTATCATTCCCGAGAATATTATAGCTTATGAGCTGTAGAGCTGATGATTTTAAAATTTTAACTGTTACAGTTTTTTTTTGTGGTTGATGTCTGTTAGAAAGGGAGGCATTAATAGATTGGTAATGATGGCACTTGACTTAGGTGATGAATTGCTACACTAGGGCTTTTTAATTATCACATCAGCAATACTTCAAACCATTTTTCAAACAGTAGACTATAATGTAAGTGTTGGCATCACTGTTACACATTCACCTGGTGATCAGTGACACTGACTTTAGAAAGATCAGTCCAGGGCTATTTTTACAGAGCTCTAAATAAATAAATACATTTTTACTAGCACTGTCTATGGATTTAATTGTGGGTTTTCTTTTTTGAAAAGAATGGAGCTGAAATTGGTCTTAGAAGTGGCACAGCAGGATTTTGCAGTTTTTTGGCTCTGATTGCACCAATATGACACTCCTTAGACTGCAACAATAAACCATAAAAAGGAAGCTGGCAATAAAATTTCAGACTTGCTTTGATTTTCTCTCTCCATATTTTCCTAGCATTGTTTTAGAAAGACTTAATGCTTTTGGTGGCATCATATAGTTCCAGTATTGTGATTTAAGAAAGTATTTGACATGCTAATTAACTAAACAGTACACTAGAAGTGCACCATGACATGAATCATCTCTGAGAAATACTTAATCATGAGAATTTTAGCAGGATATAATTTATTTTTTTTCCTACATGCTTTGTGAAAAATAACTGTGGTGTTAGGTGAATGGGGCTTCTTGGAAAATCAATCTGTACCTTGCATTTTGTTTTTAAGAGGGATAAGAAAAGATACTAAAAGTCCTAAAGGACAGAAAAGTTGTTTTATTTATGCTATAACTGCTGATTCTCTTGCATGAGATACATTTTAGGGGGTGTTTTTGCATCTAAAAATCAGTGCTCAGGATTTAGATGTAAGGTATTAGAATCTAGACACTAACTTCCAAATTTGGGAGATCTAGATTTTTGAAATGCAGATTATCAGCTCCTGTTATTTACCTAAAACTCTTGGTGAATATGGTGTTTCTCCCTTTTGCTTTCCATAGGATTTTGAGGTGTAGTCTTACACTTTTTGCATATCTAAGCTGACACTGCTCTTCATTACATTTCTAAATATATTATGATATTTGCCTTGAAGGCTGCATATTCAGATGGGAGTTAGAATACATGTCATACTCCACAATCAGCAGACTTTTGGGGAGAACAGCTTTTACACAGGAAACAGCTCTGCTGAATTGAGAAGCAAAAGTCCTGCATGTTTACTTCATAAAGGAAGCAAAAATTTTGAATGAATTGTTATTTTTTTTGTTGTTGGGGTGTCTTTTTAATGTTGGGTTTTTTGTTTGTTTGGTTTTTTTCCTTTTGATAGGAAATGACCAGATACAATCAAAGCCTTGCAATAGCAACCTCCTGTGTGTGATTGCTGTTATGGCAATAACTGTCTTTTGTAATAATAAACTATTTCTCTCAGGGAACCTTTTTGGGACTTAAGCAGTCCTGCAAGAAATTAAGTGTTTCTCCTGGCTGAGGGAGGGTGCCAGGTTCAAGCACTTCTCTAACAGTCTTCGGAAACTTTTAAAAAGCCTTTTCCACACTTGAACATGTGTGGAAAAACAGTTTGTGAGTTTCCCATCACAGTCACATACTTCCTGAAAGAGCCATGAAGAAGTTTATGTGTGAGCTTAAGGTCCAAGTATGAAAATTAGCACCAAGTTTTGATTGGTACTTCATCCTAGCTAACAAATCATATGGCTCTACAAAAAGATATTTTTTTCTTAGGGTTTGGTAGATTAATTACTGGATATAGCATTCCATAATGTGGCTTTGCCAAATTAAAAGTTAGCATTCCTACCTTTTCAATGAATTCATAGAACTTATTTCAAACCCTCATTTTCCTCACTCATGTGAAATAGTTAAGTACGACTGCTTAGATCTTATAGGAAAAAAACTGATTATGAGTGTAGATACATTGGTTTCAGTAGAATTAGTAATTGTTGGCATGATCTTCCTGTGTGTTTGGAAATAAACTAAAATTTCAGGCTTACAAAAGGAAGGCCACAGTTTTAACAATAAAGCTGTTTTCTCCATTCTGTATTGCTTCTGTTGCCCTTAAGATATTGGGGTGAAGAAATAAAGTAAATTCCATCAGTTAAAAATAACAAAGATAACAGAAACACATAAATCAAGTATAAATAATAGCAACAAAAATGAACCGAGGATTTAAAACAATAGTTTGTCTCTAACAGCAGGAGAGAATAAAAACAGAGTGAAACATCCGTTAATGGTTTTGAATAATTATTACTCTTGTCTAAGTCAGTCAATTTTTAAGTATTGGAAATGTTTCCCACACACATGCATGGCATATTTTTTGAGAATCACACATATATCTTTGTATGTAAATTGAAGTAAATAAGAATGTATAGTTCAAGTTTTAGAGACTGTCACACTAGGCTGTAAAAAAATAATTATTTGATCAATTAAAAAATTGAGGTGCAAACGGTTGAATATTGTTGTTAGGCTTAATCCTAAGATGTGATTTCCAGTATTGCAGTGATTAAAGACAGTTTAACCTTTGTTTGCTTGTTTGTTTTATTCAGGTTTACAATAATGAAGGTGTATCCTTCTTATTTATGTTCTGAGAAATATAGTTAAATTAAAAAGCCTCATGAACATCAGAATATAAGGCTTTTTTAATGAAATATTTTATGCTTTACAAGACTTTAAACCTTCATATATAAAGTATTTGTAACACTGAAGTCTTTAAGTTGCACTTAGTAAAGCATTAATTGGCATATACTAATTGAGTAGTTACAATGTGTTGCTGTGACACTCAAAGCATTTATATGCTGGGAGTGAACCTGGGTTGTTGTGGTTTGACTTTTTTCTTTTGCCTTTTTTTTTTAAACTCATTTTCCAGTGGACTGAATATATTGGTGATGAATGTGCTGTGAAACTAACTGTTTGTTTCCATGCTGGAAAAGTTTCATGGTTCCAGCAATTGCTAGCCATTTTACCACACAGCATCCATCATTTTGTCAAAGTTTTAATGTTTTGTAGTGAACCACCTAGGAAAGAAAGGAGGAAAAAAGAATGACAAAACAGCCAAATTCTTTCATTCCATGCCAAAAAACTGACTGAAGTTTATCCCTGTTTGCCCTTGGAACAATTAATGTGACATTTTCCTGAATGCCATACTACATTTGATTGTCAGTTATTGAAATGTATGTTTAAATCAGCAGTGATGCAACTCTAAATGCTTTTTTCATTAATGTCATTGAATCCTTAACCCACTACCTTTGACACATAACAGAATTAGAAAGCCTTTTGGAGCATTTGGCTGAAGTTGTGCCCTCACTACAGTATCTCAGTTTGCTTGGAAACATTGCTTGCCCAAATGAACTGGTCTGCAAAGAAAAGGATGAAGATGACTACCAGAGATACAGGTTAGTGTTTTCACTTGTAGATGTGATAAGGCATGAAAATTTTTTTCTACTACTGGAAAAGTACTAAACTAAAATCAACCCAATCAAACATCTACTCTATTTTGAAAGCATTGTAGCATTCTGCCATGAAACACCTGGGAGTTTGAGTAGCCCCATTTCAGTGAGATCATGCTCAGGAACCCTATTTCAAGAAATATTTCAGTGCTGTCCAGTCACATGTCTGAGTTGAGCAGGTGTGCACAGGATTTCCTGAATGTGATTATTCATATACCCCTACTCAAGGCATTTCCTTCTTTAAGGCCAAGATAAGGCAAGATTTGCATACACTAAGGGTGACAGGCAATAAGAAAGAAGAAAACTGAGATAGCCAGTTGCCCTGTCTTCTGCTCATGTTTGATATGGTGCTAAGTTGCTTCTCCTGTAGTTATCAAGGCGCTATTAACGCAGAAGAAATGACTCCTCCTATATTGTGCTGCTTTACTCAGAGCAGTTAGATTCTAATAAAAAAACCCCAACCTATCTCTATAATGTAATTTTAATGAGCTAGATTGCACAAAAGGTCATCTGAAATTTAGTATGGAGGCTTGATAAAATACTATAAGTCAAACTGAAATGTTGCTAAAAGTTGCAAGGATTATTTTTAAAAAAAAGTAGAAATACTTGTGACTGATAATGGTTATGAGTATAGATCCAAAATTTATGGAATGTCTGCTAAGTGACATCATTTTCAGAGCTATAACCTTTAGACAAGTAAGACATTGTTTATGAAGAAGAAAAAAATACATTAGATGAATTTTCCTTGCTGCCATGTGTTGCATTATTTCAGTCCTTGTGTGCTGGCACTTTTCACATTGGCTGCAAATGGTGTTCAGAGGCAAGTCGGAGCCAAGCAGTGCTGGTCACCTTGCCTTGCAGAGCCTGAGCTTGCTTTTTATTAGCATCACCCCCAGTATTTGGAGTTGTATAACAAACTCTGATGTTATCTTCAGGTAATCCAAACTGTTCTGTAGGAGTCAGGATAAAACAATACAAAGTTGAGGAGACTAAAAGGAGGTTTATGGGGAAGTGGCTTGAATTCGATGCACTCAGAAATGCTGTAGGTTAAACAGTAGCACAGCTGTCCCAGATATGCATATATACTTTTTAGTTTGTTTCAGATTTTTGAGAAGGATTTCTATGTTGTCAGACTTTCACCTTTTAATGATTGCACTTTTGAATCTAGCTTAAGCTTGTAGCATTTTGGTTTTCATGGAGTAGAGCAGCCCAGGTTTAATAAAGTATTTTCCCATTGCTTTCACACTTTAGTGGAAGCTGTGCCTACTATCCAGCTTACAAGACTATAATAGTGCTGTCTCTATGTAAATTTATGTGACATGTGCTCTAGAAAATTGCTTAAAAAATGAATGATATTTCTACAGTTTACTGTTTTTCACTTTAAGTATGTTTTCTGACAGTATGTCTCCTATTAATCATTTAAGCAAAAGTAGTACGTTAAAGGAGCCATTCAGAGGCAAGAACCCATGGTTCATTTAGTGCTCTCTGAAAAAATTCCTTATTGATTGACATCCTCTGTGGTTGTGTGATGGAATATTTATAATATGTCACAGAGCCATACATCAAAACAAGCATGTCCCTTGTTTCATTTCAATGCAAAAATGTTGATTTCAGAGAGGTCAAGGTAATATTAGGTCACATCGTGGCAAACCACTATGTCAAAATGTGAAGAGATTCTATTTATATATCTGCTGGTAACTGCAACATTGCTTCCATTTTCTTTCCTCTCAATTTTTCAAAACTCTGGGTGGGTTTTTCCATATAAACTAGGTTAATTGAAGCACTTTTAAGAAAGAAGAATGGGCTTCTAATTAGTTGAATGATTTATGGTTCTGCTGCTATAATGAAAGCTTCCTGATCCTTCTCCATTATTATTTGTTGCATTATATGAAATGTATTTGCTAGACAACATTAGATTCAAAACCCAAAATCATGGATCAATAAATCAATCTATCTGCCTATCTTTAGGGGAACATATATCACCTACAGGATGGGACTGATTAAAAGTACTCTTCTAATTTTACTCTGAGTAGTAGAGTTTTGAATACACGTTCTGAAGCATCTTGAACAGAACTTTCATTTTCCAGTTTCAGCATTTTTTAATGGTTTGAAATAACCTTTTTTCCTAAGGTTTGTTTTTTTTTTTGAGAAATTTATCAGAAAGCATCAAAAGATTTCGTTTATGTGAACTTGAATTATGTAAAAACTTAAATTATGTAAACATTGTGCTTCACCATAACTTCAGCTGGCTTTGTTTTGTTCTGAATGGGAACCTCTTTTTGTAAATTTTTGCAGTGACCATTGGAACCAGAGCTTCATTTTTCATTGAGCTTTAATTTTGTTCCTACTGAGTTCAATTAGAGTTCAGGCTATTTAATTCCTCAACCAGAAAGAGAAAGGTGCTAGAAATCAAAGCTTTACTTAATCTTCTCATTCCAACAAACTGAAAAGATCTGTAAACTCCCCAAAATCTTAATGTTAAAAAAATGTGGAAAATAATTTTTTTAAAAGTTCAAGGTCCAGTGATTCACTGTGATCTTAGAAACAGAGGTTAAAAGTAATATTACTTATTTTAAAAATAAATAGGTTTTATCAAAAATACTTGGAAAAATATAGAAAACTATGCTTTTGGTCAAGAAACTGTGATCTGGTTTATTGGGTGATCCATTGGTATACCATTTCTATCATTTCATTACTAGAGCTCTTTCCTAGTCTTTCAGTAAAAGTACATTTTATACTGAAACATTATTATGTTTTTTTTCCTTAAAGTAGGTATTTTTTGTCTAAGAACCACAGTAGCATTTGAATGGTTTTTTTTTTAAGGAAGAAGTAAAGCTTTTTTTTGCCATCCCTGCTATTCCTTCTTATATTTCAAATGTGTAGGAGAACAAATTGATGAAAAAATTTCTGTGTTATTGGAATTTTTGCTTGGACATAAAAAGAAAACGGAAAGTTCCCTTCTGTGATATTTTAACAAGCAAACCTGTTTGGTTAATTTTAAAAACTCACCTTTTTTTCCATAATTTTAAAATGTCTTTACTTTCTTCTTATTAGAAAAACTAATCTTTAAGTTCTTTTTATCTTATTTTTTAAGCTTTCTGTGTTTGGGTGTTAATATTTTGTAGAGGCATATCTTGGTGGTGAGGGTGAGGGAAAGCAGAATATGTAATATGTAATGGTGATAGGAAAATTTAAAAGCTTTTGGCTCCAATGGGAAGCAAGAAACACAGAAAAATAGCTTGCAAAACAGTGTCCTCTAAAATAACCTAGTCTACAATCTCTAATTTGAAGATTGTGTGAAAACAAAGGTCATGACCCAGAGATCAAAGTAACAGAAGTCAACATGGTAATTGCTGGTTGCTTCTGTTGTACTCACAGTTGGTCAGTCCTGTGGGTGTATTGTTTGCAGTGAAAACTTCAAACGTGGTGTTACTGAACTGTGAAAAATCATCTGGGTCATAATGTATTATTACAAAGCATTTGTGAATGCTGCAGGTGACCTCACCTATTTTCATTAAAGCGATATGATTGTGAAGAATTCATGCCATGTGTGAAGTTTTCAGTGCTTGTTCATTCTTCTTTGCTCCTTATTGACATTTCCTGGAATGATGCATTCATTAAATGCCGTTGACATGGAAACAAGGGCAAGTGGAAACAAATGCCTGAGTTTATTTTAAATTAGCTTAAAAGTACATGTACTAGATATGCTATCTTTGGCTGGGGGAGCAAATGATGATAACCTTATGAAGTCCTCTTAAGATATAACAGCAAGAAAGGAAGTGCATGCATTTTGTATGGATTAACTTTTCAAGCTAAATCAACTATTCCCATCCCACAGTTCTGATTGTGAGAAATGATGGGTTTTATAGCATTTTCAGTGTTCTTGCAGTTTTCTTTTTTTTTAATTGTGGTTTTGTTTTATTTATTTTTTTTTAAACTGCTACAGAATTTGCTTATCTACTTCAAGTAGTCTTGTTATTGAATTGGGATGGTGATATAAATACATATTCAAGAAGCAGTAGGAGACTAGAAGTCTTCACTCAGTAATGAAAATAATGCTAATATACATGATCAGTACTAGTGAACTTACTGTTGAGGCTCTCTTTTAGCAGGAGGGATTGAAGTCTGTGGTACTTCTGTATATGTTTTTCCTGTATTTAATTAGATGATTAGGGTATTCCCTTACATCTGTATTATCTATGAATCTGTGCTACTTCAGTGTTTGAGTGAAGCCTTGTCATTTCACCAGTTCCTGGAAGGAAAAACCTGTACTTGAAAGACATCAAAGGCCACTCAAGGTCCATCTGAGACTAGCCACTATAAGTGTTCATGAGCAAGAACAATTATGATGATTTTGTTCAGCCAAATAAATTGAAGTCCATAATATCCAATTTATCTGTACTAACACAGTAACTCAAGGCATAACTATGATTATTGTTACATGTATAGAGAAAGATTTTCCTAATTCATGGAGTTGTTTGCTACATTGAAGAAGAGCAGAGGGTGTTAAAATATTAGGAGATGGTATGGATTTCTGTGTGACTTGCAAGCCCCTTAGAATTACATGGTCATCACCAAACAGTGCCAAGGCTGCTCAGGGTCTTATGTGATCCTCTAACATACCTGATGCCAACATCCTGCCCTCTCTTCTGGGAGATGCTGGTTTAAGTTTATGACCTGTCTTCCTTATCTGTTTATTTAACAAATGTTTTTATTGCAGAGGAAATTCTGTAGTCAGCTATATGCTGTTTGATGGGGGTAGAAGGGTAAATTTTTTGGGGATGCAGAAGAAACAATCTCAGAAGGTAATCTAGTTCACTGTCATAAACATGTTTGTTCAGTTCTTCTAGTTTCTTTGTTTTTGTCTTTCCCTATTTGAATGCTGATCTAATTTAGCCAACTTCAGCTTATTTATTTTTTCTAGTTTACAATAATGCAACTGAGAGCATAATCAACCCTTCAAAGTTTGAAATAGGTATATTATTTTTATGTTCTATGATTGTTAAGGAAAGGAAATATAATAGGACAGCATAAAGAAAAATGAAAGTAAACACTTTCTAAAACAAAGAGCGTGTTGCAGGTATGATACAGGTAGAGCTGGATATTTCTACATTCTTGTGGGCAAATATTTCTCAATTTTTCACAGCAGATAATTATTTTGTTTTAAACTTAAATATTGATGCATGTAATGCAGTTTTATATTCCAGTTTCTTAATTATAGTACAAATGGGAATACTATACAGAATCTAGTTCTTACAATAGTCTTTCATTAAATGTTCAGTGGAAGAGTTTGCAAATGTCCCTCTTTTCCAATATCCTGGCAGGTCTATATAAAAAGTCTTAAAATGATGCTTATTGCATGCAGTACATACAAAACTGGTAAATTAATTGTTAATCTTTATTGTCATTTTTACTTAACTAAAATGGAATTAACATGAAATTTCATATTCTCTGGTCTTTTTCCTTATCTGAGTGTTCCTGTTGGTATGATGAATACCTGTTGTGACCTTATTTTCATGAGACTCTTGGCTGGAAGCCAAGGTGGGGGAGATGATTATGAACAAAAGAAGGTGTAACTTTACTTAAATAAATATTTTCTTTAATCCATTGTGAATTAGAAGATCGCTTTACAGGCAATGATAAGTGGATCTGTAAGCACCTTTCTGGTGAGTCTAGTTTTTTACTTTTCTCTCTTTGAATCTCACCTTTATCCTCATCACTGAAGATAATAACCTTTTTTCACACCACAACAAAGATATTAAAACCCAGTAACAGCAGTCTCAGAACACATGGAGCAGTGCTAAGTTTTAAAATTATTAAGAAAAAAAAAGGCAGGGACGTAGGGAGACCCTGCCCCCCAACTTCTAACCTAAATAAACCTTTCTAAACTAAATGTAGAATTTAGATGGATCTTTCTTCATTAAATAGTATTCTTTTAACTAGTGATTTTACAAGTCTAAACCAGGTGCAATGTGTCATGCAATTTATGGGTCCCAGTACCTGCCATAAAGTATTTTATGATGGCTGTGTTCTGTGTTATTAGTAGCTGTCTTTTTCTGCAGCCGTTGGTGTTTGATAATAGTCTTAAAACACCCAAAATTACTTACCTGCAAGCAACATTCCATAGTCCCTGTTGACAGTTTGAATAAGTTTAGTGTCCTTTTGTTGTACTTTACCTTCAAAACAAACTGATTGAACCATCAATAGCTCCTGAGAGCTGACAGAGGCATGTCATCTGGTGTAACCCTCTGATAGTAGGTTATCTGTGGGAGTTAACCTCCCTGCGTTGTTAACCGAAATGTTTTATGTACTATGCAACTTTAGGATACTGCTGTGATAACCTTAGTAACTAAGTCATACATCACAGTAAAGAGATTTTGTGCAACAAATAACCCTGGATTAAATTTACAAGGGTTGAATTGATATTGTAGAGTGTTCATTCCCAGGCTTTGGTAATCCTTTCCTGTATTTTTTATAGCAAACTTGTGTTACATTTAGATTGAAGCTTCATCTTCATATTTCTAGCTAAAATATATCCAGGAAGCTTGCTGTTTTTCTTCAGCCATTTCATAAGAATCTATTGTATTATTTTCAAATAGTATAGATACTTTTTATCCCACATTTAGTAAAAAGAATACAAATAAATGAGATTGTATTTTAAATCACCTTTTAAAATAATTAATCACAGATATACCTTCCTTCTACCAGTGGGATAACCTTTATGGTACTTACTTTTTAGTATTTGCTCTGCTTAAGGAGTGCAAGTTTGAAAAAAAGAACCAACCCCAAACCTGTGACTTGTGGAGTAGTTTGCTGTTTAATTTGTGTGAGTAGGGTTTTTCAGTTTTGTTTCTGGAATTGACAAGTACTAGTGCTAATTCTGTTTTTTGAAATGCAGTCAGGATGGCTTAAAAATACAAAAATACATTTGTATCAAGGAATGCTATTATAATTTTAAGCTCTTTTGAAATGATTGAGAGACTGACATTAGGGCTGTGATCCAAAGTCAGCATAGATGACAGTGCTGTCTTATTCTGTTGTCATTTTTGTTGCAGCCTGCTTTTCAATGGCATATTTCATTCCATCATTAAACATTTGCTGATTTTCTAATACTGATGTTTTCTTCACCTGAATATTCATCTTTTCTCACCCTACAGTTAGTGGGTGTCTTTACTCATTTTTAGCTTCACTCTTCTTCACTCTTGACATATTGTTTCCTTCTGTACATGTCTTCATTTGAAAGAATCTGTTGTCATCAGAGCTTTTCTGCCAGTAATGCAAGATGGATAGCTTCTCCTCCAGTGAAAGATAAGGGCCAGCAAAATGCCAGGAAGGACTGGAAGGGCAGCCAGGAAAGCTGGAATGAGTCTAAGAATGTGTCTGTCTCATAGATTGGTAGCTGTTGTTTAAAGAAATGGTTTTAGGAGGTGTTCTATTTTGTGAAGTGACTCTCTCTTTTCCTTCTACTAATATAATTGAGAACCATAGATTGAAGATTCACATTTAAATTGCCTGAGCATTTCAGAACTGAGTATTTTCAGTTCAGTTGTTAACAATTTATGAAGGTGTTGCTTCAGAGGAATGGTGTACTTGACAGAAAGATTTATTTTCACCATTAAATTTTGCTTGGTTTTAGAAGGGGGAGCATTACAGACTTTTTCATGTGTTTATCTGGTTTTGAAAACAGTATCATAAGGTAAACTTTCACCTTTTAAACCAGGTTTGGTTTTTTGTGTGTGTGTGTTGTTCTTTTTCAAAACGTTATGCAGAGTTTTCTGCTTCTTTGATTTCTTCCTTCCCATGCCAGAAGGGATCAGTGTGATGATCTCTGACTGACTTGGGGTTTATGCAAAGCAGCTAGGCTGGGGAACGTTATCAGCACCTTTCTACCCCCTGCCAGGAAAAGTCTGATATTGCCCTCACTTTGCAGTGTCTGCTTCACATTTGGTTGACTAAATGCAAATGATGGGTACTTGAGGTGGTTAATTATTTGGATTTGCTGTGGTTGTGCCTTGCTTTGGTTTTGATCTGCCGTGTTCTCTCCCTCCACAAATGAGGAGCCCATAGTATTTTTCTGAGGCTAGAAAGCTGCTGTCCTTTGAGTAAAAATGATAAATAGAATATAATACTGATGAATCCTATCAAGAACTTGGAATTCTTAAAATATATTTCCCATAAATATATTTTATATCTCCCTGTGTGTTTATGCACTTAATCCTGAGCTGAGATCTGTATGCCATAAGGACACCTTGTCTCTCTGGCAGGACCAAATTGGAATTCTCCTTCTAAATGCTGATCATTGTGTTCTTAGGAATATAAAAAATCCGAAGAAGTGTTGGCAAATTATAAGAATTCTTGCAGAGAAGTTAGCTGGCAGTTTCCCATATCTGAGACTGGTTTTCTCCCACAGTGTGGGTTGGAATCTTTGGTATTGCTCAAAGTTCCTTTTCCCAAACAGGCAATGCAAAACAATTTCCAAGTTATTCTGTTTCTTGATCTGCTTTATACCTCACTAATATATAGAGATAACATACATGTCCAGGTGATAATTGTGTTTGATCCACCCAGTATTAAATGGTTTTGGGCAGTTTACAACAAGTTTCATTTGAGAGAATAAAGTAAGTATTCTAACTTTGTATATAAGTTACATTGTATGAAAAAGGTGAATAGAGAGAGGAAACGAAGGTTGTTGTCTTTTATGGCTGTTATTTTTTTAGTCATTTAGTCTGTGAGTATGTCTTTAGTCATTACTGGATTTTAACTGTGTGCATTTTGGTATCTGTCAGATATTTTGTGCTGCACAAATTGACACACTTGAAATTTCTTGATACTCGGAAAGTAACCACAAAGGAGAGAGAGGAAGCCTTGATAAGAGGTGCCTTCATGAAAGTGGTTAAGCCCAAGGATGCTAAGGTAGGAAAGTAAATGAAAGTAATAACAATAATATGATTCATTAACACTATTTTTAAGTAACTCCAAGAGCCTGGCTGCATCTTTTGCTAAGGTAAAAAGTAACAGGTGAAACCTTTCAAATGAAAGGACTGATAAATGTGGTCAGATGGGGGACAAAAGCCTTAGTAATTTTTGTGTGTTTTAATATACAAATTTGCAGGTACATGTCTAATGGTCTGTGGTCATGTTATCAAATTTCTGTTTTCAACCTCTGTTTCACACAGCAAAGTAACTAATATGTGTCACTGAGCTTAAAAGGATATTTTTACCCTGTCCCAAGGAAGTTTAACAAGTGTGTGATATGCTTTTGTGAAAGAATGCAATGTTTTCTGATGAGTTGTCCCCTGCCTTCTATGTTAAACTCAAACATCTATTACAGAGCTCACACCTATGGTGTTTATTGGCTTTTAGTGGACCAGTTGATTCTAATTTTGTATGATGTTACTTAATGTGGTGTCCTGCTAATAAGCATTGACCACTTCAGAGAGACAGTTTCAGTAATCTGAGCATTTAATACAGCTTCCATCAACTCTGGCCATCCTGCTGAAGCAATCAGAATGCGAATATGAATTCTCCACTTGGCCTTCTTTTTCCATTGTTGATCAATACATGATAACAGCAATCTGAGGTGTGCTCAGAGTGCTTTAGTACTGCTGATCTTTCTTAGAACTCTGCTCAAGTTTTCAGTCTACTTGCTTTCTGTTTGCTGTTTTTTTTCCTCTAAATTATACCATCAATAATTTATTGCAGATTTCCAATAATGCTGAATAATAATGTAGTGGTTATGGAAATGCACTGTTTGGTAGCATAACAGTGTTCCTGGATAAATGCATTATCATGAGTACAATTGCAGTGCATTACAAATTAATTCAGACTGATTAATTTATAAGTACTAAAATGTTAACAGTTCTGATACAAACATTGCTTTGATATATTGTTTACCACTGCTTTTAGCTCTTTCAGCTTCATATATGTAATAAATGAAATAATTTATTTTTAAGCTGTGGTGATGATCTTATTCACAGCAAACCATCTTTGAATCTGGCCAAATGCAACAGCTGAATTGTGCTAGGTATAGCATACATATGTCATCTTTTACAATTCTTATCTAATCAGATTTTGGATCTGATGAAGTTTTTTTTTTAAATTTATCAGTTAGATCTTTCGTTTAAGAGTCTACTTTTGAATTGCATCCAACTTAATAGTGTAAGAGGAAAAAATAGTGTCTCTCAAATTTGAAGTTACTTTTCTGGATTAAACCTCTTTTTAAGTCAATAGCTAAGGGTAAATTACTTAACAAATTTAGGAATAGCATCTTTATCTTTTATATCTACAATTGAACCTTTTGTATAGTTTTGAATTATTTACCCACTAAGTCTTACGATAAACCATACATTTATTTCAGAAAATTTGCAGAAGGCTCCAATTTACTGTTGTTAGTGCCATACTAAAGAATTTTTTTCTTCTTTGTAAATGGTTCAGTACAAATTACTGACGGTTAAAATCATTGTAAATTATTTTCATGGCATGAATTAACGCTTCTTAAGGTGCTACAAAATTACCCTCATCATACAATATTGTATACGTATCACAGAAGTGGCTAATTTAAAATAAATATTAAATTTGATGCAGTATTATAAAGCATTCCAAATGGTTTTGAATTAGTGCTTATTTCCTAGGATATACATGCTCATAGTACACATGTATGCAAACTCTTCCTATGTCTGAGAAGACTCATAGACTTTTCTCTGCATATATGCTTTGAGATGCAGCTGAGTATGGATATAGCTATTGACAGCTCTACTCAAAGACCACAGCACGCAGCATTCCTCCATATATCACAAAGATGATGTGCACAATAACTGTACTTTCAAATTCTGCCATGTGTTACACATTGCATACACAATGGGTTTTCACTCTTTAGCCTTCACATTTCCTGGATCTCGTGTTCTCTGTTCATCAGTTCCACTCCCACATAGCTGTTGATATTTTTGACCATCTTCAGCCAGATTTAAGAGACAGCTAGTGGTAATATATTTTAAGCTTTCTGAAACTAGTTAGAGATTATACCTTGATCCAAACTCAGAGGAGGATTGCAGTATATCCTGTATTGGTCATCAGAAAAACTCCTTAATAAGTTCACCTAGTGATGTATAAGACATTGATGATAATGAACTTCCCAATAATGCGGGGTTTTTTTCTCTTTCGCCTAAGGCAGGAGCCACTGTGTCAGCCTATGCTTACCAGGCAAGGAGATGCAGTGATTAGTATTTATGTTGGTGGATGCCACATGAAAATATTTTGCCAGGTTTAGTAACAACAGTGGGTCTGTCAGACCTTCTTTTTCAGGAAGAAAACCCCTAAAAACAACAAGCCAACAAAAAATCCTAACTTATGTCGTGACTTTTTGCCCCCCATTATGAAAAGCAGGAGATGGTATGGCTTATTCAGCATAAAAGGCAGACTGATGATCTAAAGAGGCTGTGATGTGGGGAGTTGTTTTCATTTTAGTCTTGACATGAAATACTTGGGAGAGCAAAATACCCCACCAAGAAAAAATTCACAAAATGAGAATAAAAGCAAGAAATTTCCATCTGACTAGCTTGTGTTTACTGAAATGCAAAACTATCTAGCAATCACCAGTCATCACTAAGTCATAAATATTTTATTTTGTATAAATTTTTTTTGCTTTCATTTTTCCCTATTTTTTTAACAGAACACTACACTTTCTTGTGCTTTGCTTCATTTCATCCTTTGTTGAAAATGCATCTGTTTGTGATATGACTGTCTTATGGAAAGACACAATCATTTATTAGAAAACAGTTTAGTGTTACAACGCAGTATTCCTTCTCACTATGTAAGTGAGCTAAACTTCATTATTCTGCTATGTTTATGTTTTCTTTTGTCAAAATATTGAACATTGTATCATGCCTGCTTTTACTAAAGATTGGGTAAGTCTGTCTGGATAAGAGGCATTGAGCCAGATGAGGAAGCCTTGTTTAAAGACCAGACCATGACCTCATTTCACTGGCGTAAGTGTAGATCAAAGTGGAAGATGCCTGTCCAGTGTGAAGTGTGTTTCTGGGCATGACAGCATTTCACATCAGAAAGACAGCTCAAGAATACGACAGTCAAAATTGCTTAATTATGTCCCGGCTTTGTAATTATTCATCTGTGCTTCTACAAAGAGTACAGTTGTCATTTCTTGACATAATTATTTAAAATTGTACCCGTCTTTGGTTTAGAGGTGTATGAATTGTGCTTCCAACTGTTTCATTTTTCAAACTTAAGAGATGCAAAGCAGAAGAGAAAATTTGAGAAAATATGTGATTTGAGAAAATATTTTAAGACTACACATTTTTACGTTGCATATGATATAAATAAAGAAAATGAAATTATGGTATATCAAAGTACATAATTTCATATTTTAAAGGTCTGTATTCATGATCATTTAATCTAGATGATAAAATGTGGATATATCCATTAAAGTGTGTTGCTGTGAATAGGTACACACTGTCATAAGTCTCTTTAAATATAAATTTAATTACTTAATACTGGGTCAGTCTGCTTGCTTTTGTAAAATACATATATTTCCCAGTACTTCTCAGCCCCTCTTCCCAACAAATATTTTTTTGACTTACTGCATTTCTAAGGTTAACATTTTCATCCACTTAATTTATGGTGGTGAAAGAAAGCAGAAGGCATTTGGTCACCAATAACAGTTTTGGAGCTTATAGGGCCAAATCGTTGGCAGGTATCCTTAGATGTACTTCCATGTAACAAACTTAATTTTAAAGGGAATAATTCTGCTTCCTTGCAGCTTTACCAAAAGCATCTTGTCCACTGGCTGTAAGGGAACTCTAACAAAAGAAGGCAGTATAAGTGTTTTGAATTTTTCAATATTTTTTCCCTCTCAGATGCATTGTTTTCATCACAAGTTATAATTATGAAACCTGACATAGCAGTTGTTCTCTAAGGAACTAAGATGGAGACAGTGAAGCAGAAAGGCAAGTCTAATATCTGCATTCCATGCAGATGTGTCTGTATTCATGCCCACACTGTTACTTGAAGGGTAGAAGGAGATTATTTTATTGTGATAGGAAGAGTAAATATTTAGGCAGTACCGTTTAAGAAATAAGGTGAGATAAAATCTACAGTGTTGCTTTCAGATCATTGGCAGTATTCTTGTGTTTAAGCTCACAGGAGAAGTTCTTTATCAAAGTGACCAATGCTGATATATGCTTCTATTAAAATCAGATGAGGCATAAGGAATTATTTGAGTAATTTTTGTCCCTAACTATTTAACAAGAATCATACTTTTCTTGAACAGATGTATTCTACCTGCTTCCATGAATATAGGCACAACATTTTTGCCAATGTATCTCATGGACCTTTTTACCCCCTCCCTAAATTAGGAAAATGGGGCTGGTTTTTGAAAAGTAAAGAAAAGGAGACAAATAAAAGTTTGGAGAACATCTGCATTGCTCACAACCTCTTTCTTTTTACCGTCGCCATTGTGTGGAGATCTTGGTTTATGAATTTAGACCATTTGAAGAACATGCAGAGTAAGGGGCTTCTAAAGTGTAAAGAATCATTGTGTCAGTGAACTGTTAACTCATAAGATACCTTTTTGAGAGAGCTTCCACATAACAGGGTTTCTTATTGTCAAATGTCAAAATTTCACATACCAAAACAAAACAAGGACACGAATTTAAGACTCCAGCCTGGACTGTGATGCAGTAAATAATATTTTCTTCAAGGACATTGTAGCAGTCATGCAGTCATCCATTTTGCTCTTTGGAAAGTTTAGGTATTTTAAGCAGAAGTCAACAACATGTTTGGTTCACAACCTGCTGTAATTCCAGCTGTCAAGAGGGAAGAATAGACATGCGTGGGTCATATGTGTATTAGGGTAGGGAGAAAGGGTCTTCTTCAATGTTTGTTCTTATGTGGATATTTCCTAAAAAACATCCTCATATGTTCTCTGGGGCGGGTATTATGTGGACTACATTTCACTATCTTAATTGCTATTAAATATACAGAAAGAAAAAGGTGATGTCTCTTTCCTAAAATTATTCCCTTAAAAAAAAGTATATGATTGTCATGAAGCCCGTGCCATTTCAGCTATTAATGATCCCAATGCCTTTTTCAGATAGGAAGGGGTATTATTCCTGGAGCTCTGGCCTGAATCCAGTTCAGGTGATTACATTCTGCCTCTATGGATTTCTCTACAGTCTCAATTTACTAAGGCATTCTTCTCCACCTTCTGCCCTAAACTGTTCTGTAATGTTGCAGTGTGCTAGTTAACCAGCTGCTACTTTGCACCTGAGAAGTGTGTATCTTTCAGTAGTAGTGAGCAAATAGATCCCTTCGTAAGACTTAATATTTGTAAAGAACTTGGAAATCCTCTGATTAATGGCAATAGGCACTGTATATAATTGATGCCTCCATTAAAATGAAGAAACTATTGTGACAACTTGTTTATTACTGCTGGGGTTTTTTGGTGTGTGTGTTTTTTTTTTTTTTTTTTT
>VZTH01014086.1:29265-54008 GCA_013397815.1 Aleadryas rufinucha
TTTAAATTTTCTTTTGTGGGTTCAGATATATGGAAACTTCAATTATTAGATTCTGTAAGTGTATGGTCTGGCTTTGGTAATGCCTACTCTAATGTCTACTATTTAATAAAACGCCATTCTGCAGAATGTAACACCATGGTATCAGACAGTAGAATCACAATTGTCTTAGATTCATGATGGATCATTATGGCTAGAGTTTTATTTTATAAGGATTTTTTTTGTTTTTCTTTTGGAAATAGAAACACTGCTGGAGTACAAGCAGACCCTCTTGTTCCTCTTTTCAGAAGAACTAATGCAATGGATCTCATTATCAGATGACATCTGTATTAAGCGCGGGAGTTTTTTGTATGTTGAATTTTGTAAAAAAAGAAAAATGTATTTAATATGGCATCACCAAAACTCTTTGCTAGCTTATGGCTATTCTTATATTCCTATAGGTGATTCTTTTTTTTTCCTGGACCTTAAGGCACTATATGTCTAATATACTCTCAGTCATTTTGGTGAGTTATTCCCATTGAAATAGTAGTAGTATGAAGTGTGATGGTTAGAATATATGTTAATTTTTAGCCATGAAACAAAGGTCCAATTATAATTTTTTTTTCTGCAGTCTGTCACAGCAATATTTCTGAGAGAGAAAATCAATGGCAAACTATCACTACCACAGGATCTACCTAGAATTTTGTACATGTGAAGCACCTGTTTTAAAAGTTGGAAAGAACTGTCATGGTTGATTTTTACATTTATTGCTTGTTTTGACTGTGCTCTGCAGTGTATTTGTGTGCTGTGTTAAGATAAAGCCTGGCTTTGCTGTTTCACTGACCCATGAAAAGTTCCCCAGCTGTTAGAGAAAACCGTGGTCAGAAGGGCCACTGCCAATGAAGACAAAGATGATTTGTTGTTGTGATCTTCTCAGGAGTGTATCTTGCAGCAAGGAACAACTGAAGAACCACAACTTCATCACATATAATGTGATGCAAGCACATCATATAGCATCTTATTGTGAAATGAATGCTAGGATTTTTGGTTTTTTTAGTGTTGCTCTTGTCAGAGGGATGGAATGAGAGGACAGGAACAAAAGGAAAGGTAAAATGAATGCACTAATATTTCTAATCACTTTGGAAACAGTGCAAATGCCTAAAAATAGCAGCCTAGTGCCATTTTAGATACAGCAGATTAGTATCTTACATAGGAGATGTAAGTTTTTTTTGAAGCCACCATGGGAGACCAGGCACAGATACTGTAGAGTGGCTAAAACAGCAGTAGAAACTTGTGTTTAAGCAGCTGAATCCTGCCTTTCCTGTTATGCTAAAAGAAAGATCGTGTGCTTGAAATATTGGCAGGTCAAGAACACCAGAGCATTATAAAAAATAATCCTTCCCTTCACTAACATCAGCCAGAATGTGGTCCAAGAGTCAGAAAGGGCTGTGATGAGGTCATCTCCTAAAAGCTCAAGCATATCAGTCATTCTCTCTTCATTAATGACTAAGAACATGACCAATTAAAGCTGGTTTATGAGTTATTTCGGGGAAAAAAAAATATAATAATTTGTTTTCAGAGAAGGCCTAATATTTCTGCCCTTGTCTCCACCCTTACCAGAAATGTATAGGCCACAGGGATATTTTGTAAGAAATCCTGAACTTTTTTGCTCATGAGTTTTTAAAACCACTCCCTTTGTCAAAGAAAAAAGGATGCAGCACAGTTTCATCTCCTCCCTTGAAATCATATTGGAGTCACACATTCTGGTTCCAGTTCCTGAATGTTAACTGAAGCTGATGCTAACGTTTTTTAATTTCGTCCATCTTGCAGACAATGGATCTGGCATAAAATATTTAAGATTTGGTGATTTAGGTTATGGATCTGTGTTTCAGGGGAAAATCAGGGGTTCATTGCATGGATGAAAAGCTAAAAAATATTTGTGACTGAGGACTGGTGTTATGTTTGAAGGATTTAGTGAGATTATAAAACTTTTACAGTGAACTGTTGCCCTAATTTATCTTATTCATCCAAGAAAAATCTTCATAGGAAAACATACAAATTGTAATTACTCTGTAATTAGAAATGTCTCTAAAAATAAATAAGAAAAATGTCAATCATATTTCAAAAATGGCATTGCTTTGAATCCTGTTCTGTGAATGATCTGTTTTAGGGGTAGGTTTTCTTGAGTCTTTAGCAGACAGGGAATCTGTCCTTAAGTGATATGCATTTAATTTTTATATGTATATAAGGTATGCTTCAGTTCTAATGTATTAAATGTGTTTATATTAAGGAACTTAGTAGAGGCATGTGCATTGTCCCAAAGATGATTCATTTCTCCTTCAACCTCGGTGGGGTTTGAAAACCTTAGGCATTCTTTCTTGTAAAAGAACCTGTGGGATATTTGCTTAATGATTAAATTACTGTTGCCTTTGTGTTGCTGACTTATGAGCTCGAAGCACAAGATTGAATTTTCTGTTATGTCAGTACAGCAAACTATGCTATGTATCTTATTCTGGTAAATTTCATTAGGAAATGTATCATTTGGGTTAAAATAAGAGGTACATTCAGAACTGAGAAATTAAGACCTTTTTTTCTTCACACATGATAAGACTAAACATACAACTTTGTTCATATAACAGTTACAAACAGTTCACTGTGTAGGCCAAATGCTCTCTAATGCAGTAAAATTAAGAAATAATATGCTTTGAAAGTGATTTATGAGTGTGGTTAAACTGCCAGATTTACAAAGAAATAGTTCAGATCTTGGGAAGCCTCAGGAGTCACGTCAAAAATGAATTTGACCATGATTTAAACTGCTACTTTTCTTACATGACATTTAATATGTGTACTTTGGAGGCCCATATGTCTTTAATAAAATAGCATTAAGTTTTAAATATGATATGAATGCAGTCAGTTTCTAAATTCATAACCTTTTCCACAACTCCAAAATGCTAACCAATAAGGGAGTCATATATACAATAAAACATAAACCTTAGAAAATAGTTTTTTATTAGGACGGTTAGACATTTGGCAGCTGAGTTGTAATGTAATAAATACGTGCATCCAGTGTGGGTTTATAAGTCGTTGTTTACACTGTAAGCAACTGGGACCAGACAACTAATTATAACTGAGGACCAAAGGTCATGAAAAGTATATTTTGTCCAGTGAATCTGTGTTTGCTAGGCAAACCTTATAATGCTAAGTAATTTATTAAAAAGAAACACTACAGTATGCTTCCCAGTTGAGTTTGTCAGAGAGTATAATGTTTATTAGAGTCATATTCTTTAAGACTGTTCTGAAGTACTAAGTGCTTCAAAAATCATGAAAATATAGACATTAAAAAACATACACAATTTGCAAAGTATTTCAGTGTTCAGAAAATGGTGGCCAAAAGAGTTCAGTGTTTCATGAAAACAGCAAAATGGGAGTCCTGTCCATGCTGAAGTTAACAATAATAAAAGAATGCTGTCATATTTTAAGGGGTATTTTTTTGCAATTTGAGGTGTTATACTAAGTTTGTTAATATAATGTATTTTAACATTACTTTCTGAAACAGAAGCTGGCCCACAGCAAAACCAGCCTTCTAGGTAGCTTGAGCTTTTTCTCAGTACAGCAAATTCTGGTTTGCTTATTGAGTTCCTCTGTTTATTCAACATGGGCTGAACAATACTACAAGCCTGTTCACATTTCTAGGTAATCTGACTTTCTAAAGAAAGCTATTGAAATGGTGTGGGAGATGTGAAAAGACAGATTTTCTGTGTACTCAAAAGCGTTTGGGGAGGTGGGGCATAAAAACTTGATCGTGGTATACTTTTTCCTTCGAAATGCTTTCAGTGATTTGATTTCTGGTTAGTGCGTGTGGCTCTAGAAAAACGACAAAAACTAAATTAAAAAAGTCTACTTTGAGATGGATTGCAAAGTATATATTCAAATGCTAATCTCTATTCCTCCAGAATTATGGGTCCCCTAGAGCATCCAGAAAATTATTAACAGCATGTAATCCAGCTCAGTTTGAATGCATCTTTATTCTGTTAGCCAAATCTTTACATAATACAAATCATTCTACCTATAAAAGCACAAATATGTTATTGTTCTCAACAAGCAATTTAATGCAGCTATAAGGAGGAGAATAAGAGAAAAGAAGATTACAAGCTAGCTGATCATGCTTTTATTTCTCTTAAATCTCCCAGCATTTCTCTGTGGTTGTACTTGTTTAAATATTGTACACAACTGTGCTGTCTATATGATTTGGAAAGCAAATCAGCCTAAATATGAAGTTTCAATGGGTGTAGTTTTTAGGGAATTTCATACATTTATCACAAATGCACATTTTACCCCAGAAGCAGTGCTGAACCTGTAATCTTTTTTCTTATAATTCTTATGAAGACTCCAGTTTTGCTGTAGAGAGCTCAGTTATATTTGCCACCCAGTTGTGCAGCTTTAGCTGTAGAATAGCTATTAAAGTTAATTATTTTCTGGAAGGTTTTATCAAAAGGACTATTAATGTGAATACACACAGAAAGCACACGAACAAGGAAGAAACCCATTTTATTGAAATAATACACAGCTATTTCCAGTCATGCTGTGGAGTCAGGATCCTGATCCAGTGAAATTATGCAAATGGGACAAAGTTTAACTGTCACAATTCTTGTAAGCAAGAAGGTGGGTCCACTCTGGCATATGTGTGCAAATTGTTGGTTTTTATTGTTACATTCTGCTGTATCACTCCTGGCATTATTTTGCCACCAGAGTCTGGCTTGTGACTCTCACTGTAAAGTTTTGCATCTATATGATAATAATTCTTTTGCTCTTTTGTGTTGCTTTTCTTATTTTTCACTAAGCAGTTATACATCTGCTACCTAATCACCAATGATTGGAAATGTATGTAAAATGTTTAGATATGAGTAAGCAGTCAGCCTATTATTATTATTAATTGCACATAGACAATGTGAAATAAATGTTGGTTTTAAAGTGAAAGGTGAAGGCACTAACACAAGAGAAATCTGTCAAGAAAAAAGAAGGAGAGGCAGTGAATATTCCTATTCTACCTGTTTTCATCAAGCCCATCAAGCATGAACTGGAAGAAACTGTACATAATTCAGTAGAAAAAAAATATAATTTCTGAGTTAGAAATAGGATGTCACCAGCATGTTTTGCAGTTAGCTACAGGTCACGTCCATTGGATTGTTGAACATAAAACATAAAATATATTTGCTGTTGAGTCTTAGAGCTGTTCTTGCGGAACTTGCTTGCTTTGCATGCATTTTGGCAGGAGTTTTGTGCTTTCCTTCGTATTGCATATTGTTCAAGGGAAGTCTAGCAGGCCACAATATTAATCTAATGCCCCAGGACTGCTCAAATTTTTAACTATCTTGCTTTTGTATAATATCACCCAGCTTTTTCCTTTCCTCTTATGTGATAATTTTTCATATCTTTATGGTCTGAATAAGACTCTACAGGGCTATTTCTTTTAAATAACAAGTCTAAGATGTTGTGTGCAATTTTGAAAGATGGAATGCTCTAACAGGCTAGGCAAAAGCACTATATACGTGACACAAAATTTTTCTTTCACATGGAGAAAACTTTTGAATCCACTTTTACGTCTGTTGACGAGGCTCTGAAGGAGTAGTCTGCTCTGTGAGCAATAGAAACAAATGTAGATCTGTGCCATGTCAAATGGTCATTCCAAAGCAGAACTCAATGAAATGTCTGCATGTGTCGTTCTAGTTTCAAAACAACCAAACAATCATTCTCTAAGTAAAAAGAAATATTGCATGGGCAAGATTTTCAGCAGCAGCTATACAAGTAATAACCTGAGAGGAGTACTTTGGGTTTTATTGTTTATCTCTGACAGTAGAGAACTTGTACAGGGTGAGAAGATGATTCAGATTGTGAGTAGAAAAATGTCTTTAAATTGAGCTCATGTGCTAGGCCAGAATGGTGCATGCTTTCTCTGTAGAGGACACACCTAACTTTCTGGGAAGCATTGCTGCAAGGCCATTGGCAGTTGCAAAGTAAGGAAAGGAAAAGATAGAATGAAGTTTATTTTCCTGATTTATTTTTGAACATGAAACGAGAAATGTTATTTTTCATAACAACTTTTTGATTTAAAGGCAACAGCAGCGTAGCTTTTTGGGCCTTTTTCTGCCCCATATGTTTACCAGTTTCTCTGGAGAGAACTTCTGAAGACTTGTTGTTTATGTGAAGTGCTCTTTTGCTGCGCTCTTTCCTCCACCTCCCTGCAAGCAGAAATGAATAGATATGTTGTTGGTAGAGAACTTACTTGCTTTGTCCTCTTGAGGTCATATTCTGGCAAGCGGGAAGTCTATTTTTTGATTTGATAAACCCCTAGTGGAATATGGTTTGGCTTGTAAAAACTGCTGTACACAGAGCCAATG
Organism: Aleadryas rufinucha; assembly: GCA_013397815.1. Classification (NCBI taxonomy): domain Eukaryota; kingdom Metazoa; phylum Chordata; class Aves; order Passeriformes; genus Aleadryas; species Aleadryas rufinucha. The sequence goes on from VZTH01014086.1 coordinate 35,640, forward strand.
GTTGTCTTGTCCTTTATAGCCTGGTCTTCCACCTTCTGCCCAGAATTCAGGGGAAACCAATGATCACTGGCTGAGGCAGTGTCATATGAGAACTGCTGAAAATTTATGGAGCTCTAATTAAACCTCAAATGCACTAATTCAAGCCCTATAAATCTTGTGTAATACTGGTACAGTGAAGTTAATGTGAGGGCTGATGTGGTCTGGGAGAACAAGGCCCATGCGTAATATTCTTTGCAGTTTTACAGCCGGGAAGCGATTATGTTGCAACCTAGGCTGTCCAGTGATCCCAAATATAGTTCATAGATGTTAATTTGAAGTTTACTTTCAGTCAGGGAATGCTGAAATGTTGTGTGCAGATAGACCAGCTATTACAAATCTGAAGTCAGATTTCTTTTTTTGGCTTCCCTTGGTGGGGAAAAGCTTTGGCTGAGGATTTTGCCTATACTACAGTTACCTGAAGGTGAGAGTAGCTTCTTCCAGCCCAGGTATCGATAACAACAATGAATACACTGCATTATCAGGGCTACTGTTTAGATGGATGCATGATACAACTATTCTGTGTGGCAGAAAATATTATACTTTCTTGTGCTCTCCTAAAGAAATAGATTAATCAAATACTAATATGCCATGTAAATTGAAAATTTTAGCTACTTCAGATGGAGAAGAGCTTAAATTGATGGTGTATCATTTTTTCATCTATAAAATTATCATGGTGGAATAATTTTAGTTGGTAGAAACTTGCTGTAGTGAGAATAAAATAAATAATTTACTTATCTTCATGACTGCACTTCCTGGCTGAAGGGCCACCCCTTTGTATCTGTAGTAAAATCCTACCTGTGATGCAGTGGCTAGAAGCAATTTACATTATTAGTAGAGCCAGGATTTCATGCTTTCTCTTCTACACCATTCAAAAAAATACTTATTTTCTGATGTAATTTGTATTGGAGAAGGCTTATTTTTGCTAAAGGGACTGTGAACTGTGTGTTGGCTTCCATGTAGGCTTTCAATGCTGGTTCTTCTCCATACAGAAACAAGTCAGAAAAATAGCATAATCACTTTTTGCTGTGTTAGGGGCATAGTAAAACCTGTCTATCAAGAAAAGCAGATGGGCCAGGTAAAAAGGAAATCTTGTACTCATAAGGCAGCCTGCAAGCATAAGATACCACTACTGGAGGATTGGTAGCGTGGCCCTGATGTGAATCTTGTGTCCAGATTCAGACATATGTTTGTGTGCTATTGCCAGCCCTCCAGGATTTAAGACGGTTTTTTGAAGGCTAAGAGCTTCGTTGTCTTTACAAAATCTTTTCTTTCTCCGGGTTCTGAATATGTTGAGAAGTCTTTTAAAGCCCTATGTCAGATCTGTTCTTCGTGTGAAGTCTTTATAAATATTTATATAGCCCTGCTGAGGAAGAGTCAATCCATTAGAGTGCTTTAGGCTAAGATTAGCACTTGTGAAGCCTATTTAACCAGATACGAGTTTACTTTATTTAATAACATTAAAGAGATAGTAAAAGAAAGCTTCTTTATCAGATAGTGGTAAGATCCATGAAACAGGTTTATTAATGTCTAACTATCAAATTATACTTGCCTCAAAATTCATAGAAGTAGCACAGTAATTGCCTATTTGATTTCAGGCAGATTAACATGCTTGTTAATATTGAAGCTGTTTTCAGTGTGTGCAAGGCCCTTGATGAGGTCAGCAGCCAGCCCTGCTTTCTTACTTCATACCTCATGGAGCAGTGCTGGTTTGAGACTGTATGGCAGCACGATTTTTCATTTTCCTCCTCAGGTATTTTATGGTGTTCATGCAGAAGCATCTTGTGATTCATACTTAACTCATACAGATACCCATAAATGTACGAATGCTTGCAATAGGTAGCTTGCAGGTGTAGAAGTGGAGTGAAATAGCATCAAGGTAGAGATATTAGGGACTGCTGGTCTGCTAGGGGTCCAACACTGCTAGCAGGCTGAAGATTTCTTGTATTACTGTTAACTTCTAGGAAAAAAAATAAGTGTTTTTTTGCATAGTACAGACCTCTGGTAACATTGGAGACAAATCTCCCAGGCAGAAACATAATTTTATGGTTATTTTTGCAGACCTATATAAAGGGTAAGTATACTTTGAGTTCAGTCACATGTGCCACATAAGGGACACCAGTTATTGCATGTGTGGATGTCTATTTATAGTAACCATCCAACCACATACCTCTGGAACAACCATTTCCTTTAATTTATGTGTATTTATTATCCCTGAATCTCTGGTATGTTTTCAGAATTCTCTTGGCAGTAATATGAAAGGTTTGCAGCTCCTGAAACCATCATATCATCATATTTTATATGTACCCACGAGTTGAGGATTGTACAATCAAGAAAACAGTTCTTGCTATTCCTTTGTTCTCTTTCCACCCTGGCCCCCTCCTCTAGACTAAAATCTAGAACATGTTAGTCCCGAATTCCTTCTATATCACTCAGAGAAAGAGACTTTGAGAGACAGTTGTTTCAAGGTGAATCTTCATTCCTTCTAATTACAGCCTCTGAAGTAAGAAGTGATGAGTGCAGTTCCTCAGTTCACAGCTCAGCCACTCCCACCACACAAATTTGGCTTTTTTTATTTCTTCTGAAAAAAGGTATTCAAATCTCCCTTTCTATCTCTATTTCTCTACCCATCCCTGCTTCCCAAAGTAGGGCAGATTGACTCTCATAAAGGGTAGGATTTGGAATAATCTTCAAGATGATGTCAGAGCAACATGATTAAAGTACTTTTATGATGCAAGAAAATGCAATAATGCTGAAACATTTTCTTCGCAGTCACAACAGTTTAGGTTAATTTGCCTTCTGCTGTGCGTTCCCCTTTGCCACCCTCTCTAGAGAAAATGTAGGCTGTATTAGAAGGGCTTGTATTTTCAGGAATAACCTTTTCCCTGTTTAATGTGCTTGTTGCAGCCTTATAAATATAAATATAAATGCTGTAGACTGTTTCAATGTCACACATTTGACTTTTTTTGCAATGAACCTCCTGCAGAAAGTGCTGGAGCCACTACAAGTTTTATAATTGATTCCTCTTTTAGTTCCCTTTGAGTTATCTTCTGTTAACTGGGCTTTTTTTCTCTTTTTAATTAATATTTGTTCCTCTAATTAAGGTCATTACAGGAAGTAAGACTCAAAGTAGCAAGTATAGGATTTATTTTGCTTAAATTCATTTTTCTGAACACCTTTAAATTTGGTTCAGTACAATCATAACTCCAAGTTCTTCCAGATGAAAGAAAAAAACCTAATTTTTATTTCTCTAATTCTCTCTTTTTTTGACTGACTAAAATATGGTAATTTGGTTTGTAAAGAGGATATCTGCTGGGTTTTTTTCACCTTAGATCTGCACTTTGGTTGCTAATGAGTAGAAGTGCAGCACTTGCCCTTGAGAAGTGAAAACAGGCTGTAAGTGTGGAGAGAAGGTGACTAGGAAAATCTGAATAGTAAGCCCACTATCCCTTTTTCTTTAAAACAGCATGCCTGTAAGTTGCTTTGAGCAGCAATAATAGCAACAAAAAGTTGTGAAAAACCAAGAAAAACATAGAAAAGAAGTGGCTGAGTGTTAACTGAATTAGAGGAACCTAGAAGTGTAAACCAGTTTGGATTTATTTCTCTTATGGCATCAGAGAAGTACATCATGTTGAAGGAAGTTGCAAAAGTTTTAGATAATGCCAAAGTTTCCATTACTGAGCAGCTGCACAGAAGGAGGCCCCTCTCTAAACCTTCTTAGCACAATCCAGTTAAAGAAGCCTTATGTTTCCTGAACACTTTAACAATTGAAACACACCAATTAACACACATTTATGAAAGTCAGGGACTTTTGTTAGTTGTAATTCAATGGATACCACTTTAGTTAACAAATTCTCTCTTGAAGAACTATGTCCCCGGGTGATTATAACTGCTTGTGCCTGTTTTAAAGTACTTTTGGGTGAATTTAATCCATGTAGTAGTTCCACTTATATATAGCCTTTCTATGTAAGTCTTATCAAAAGTGAACACATTTTTAATAGAAACCTTGTGAGTGTTGTGTTTTATCATTGCATTTGTCTGACTAATATTAAGAAAGATAAAAGTTTTACATACCATCCCAAAGATAACAAGAGGTCACACAGCAAGCCCCACATCTACAGATTAGTTGCCTCTGAAGATCTGAGTCATGTTTTTCATATAAATCACATGGAATGGCCCATTATGAACACCTTGTAAAACTCAAAAGGCTTTATGATTGTTAATAGCTTCTTTGGTAGTGATTTACTGGCTAATTTGAGACAAAATATGTTGCAGTGTGGTCTAAGAGAATGTGTTATCCTATCTGCAAAAATAATAGTGTGTTATTGGTTGTGCACTTCAGAAGCAAGTGGAATGTGTATTACCTTATATCTTCCAACCAGATTTGACATTTCAACTTTTACTTACGGCTTAAATCAGCCTGGTTAGGGACAAAGTGTAAAGTTGAATCATGAATTAATTTTTTTCCCCTGCATGTTATCCATCACTGTACTAACCTGTGAACTAAATCTAAGTTGTAACACTGGTAATCAGTCTGTAACTGCAATTTATTCAATTGAAGACCATCTTATTAGTGTAAAAATAGTTTCAAGCGACGTTTTTATAATGACTGTGATAAAACTTTGATGTATCCTAAATGTGTGCAATGTAAGACATTTATAATAGCCCCAAGTGTAATATTAACACAGCCTTTTAATGCACGTAAAAAGAGATCAGTTAGTTTTGATTATATTACCCAATATAGGTTTGATTCTCTTTTGGAGTTAAAGCATTGCTTGCTGCTTCTAAATGTCAAAATTACTGGAATTTGAAGACAGGTAAATGAAGTGCCATTTTTTTGAGATGTGGACAGGTACAAAGAGGCAAAGAGGAGTTACTCAGTTCATACATGGCCAGTGTCACTTTGTCTGTGCTCTGTACACATGGGCTCTGCTAGGTGCTGTCTCCTGCATTGGCAGAAATCTCTGGAGTTTAATTCCTATGTCAGCTCAATTGTCAGCTTCTCTGTTGGAGGCATTATTCAAACAATGAACAGGTATGAACAGTGTCAATAGCATGGATATTGGTTTCTGAAGAGTGTTGTAATGAGATCTTGCCCAGTAGAGATCTGGTGATAAATTCTGAATGATAGAGCAAGAGGTAAATGGAGAGATATCACATCACCCTGTGTGGATTCTTCAATATAATTGGTGTTTCAGCCTTTTTTCTTTCTTTCTTTTTATTTTTTAATTTGCTATTTAAATATATTGACATTATGCCATGGTAAAGACAAGAATTTTAATTCTCAAAACAGCTGAATGGAGCATTTATCATTTGCTTTCATAGAAAACTTCTCCAAATGATGTGAAATGATGGGAAAGAATATTATCAAACATTTTCACTTCGGAATTTGTCTCATAGTTGCATGCTCCTCTATCTGCTGAAAATTTGAAAACTTTACAGAATTTTTTAGGATTCAAAGTTTCTTTATAATCTTCATATTTTAGGAATTAAGCCCCTTCTGCCCTCCATTAAAAGTAAAGAAAGGCCTTAATGTACATTTACATTACTGAGACATGGTTTTTCACTTGGCATGACATTAATGCATTAATGTTTCTTTTTAATCCTTTGAGTGTGTCATTTTTCCTGAGCATTTATTCAGTGACCTTCTTATATCCCACAAATTCACCTTTTGTCAGAGAATTTCCCTGATTTTTCTTTTTTCTACCATTTTCTATGGTTACGTTTCAGTAAAGCAACGAAGAACAACTTTCCTTGTGTTTCTAGGAAATCTATCTTTGTCGGATAAATCAGTAATTGCAGGTTATTATTACTTCTGTGTAAGGTGATGAAATAATTAATCCTAATAACTGTTTAAAGTATTGTTAGGTTTTGGATTCCGTATGCTTCAGTAAAATAATACTGCTTTTAGAGTGGTTACATAGCAATTTCACTGGATAAGAGTGATTCTGTGATGGTCTCTAAGAAAGTTATGTTTGGGGGGAAAAAAAAGGGGAAGAGAGATAAAAACATTTTTTCTGAAAATAGCGATTATTTAAATGTGTAGTGTGGCAAGATATGCCCAAAAGTTTTTTTTGTTGTAAATATAGAACTAGTTGTCAGCTGGCTTTCTTGATTATTTCTCAGTGATTTTTCTTTTTTAGTAAAAGATTCATAATAGGGTATCTGCACTAGTTGTTCAGATGATTGTATGACTGAATCCTTTCAGAGTTGATAGTGATTATGGATGGGTTTTGCTAAAGAAACTAGCACTTCAGTATTATGCAAGATATTTTTATTTGGCTTGACATTTCAGGCTCAAAATTCTGCAATTTATTTGCATTTCATGAAAGATATTTTAAATATTATTTTCATTTAACAATATTAAAAATATTAAAACTGTCACACCCTGTTGAACAGTAGTTTAAGTGCTTCCATCCTCTGTTTGCTGTACAAATCTCACAATCCATTTCAGAAGTAGGTAAGATATCTGGAGATAATACTGCTGATTTGAAGCTCTGTTGTTCATCAGAAGACTCATTCTAGGATGTCTGTAGTAGAAAATAATTTCTCATAAACCTTGCTGTAAATCTCTTGAGTAAAACCCACAATACTTGTTATAGGCAGTCTGCCTTATCTGGTGTTGGTCATAGTAAGCTATGATGTGTAACTGGCAAGATGTGAAGGTTTGATGAGAGACAACTTCCAGAGTTAATATTCTGCTTTCATCTTCCAGCATATGTGAGTAGTCTGAATTTCGTGTCAGGAGAGAAATAATTAAATTTACTTTCCCAGTTAAGATCAGACTGCAGAGTAGCAACTGGCTTCAGAAAAAAGTCTAGTATTATTTAAGCTAGAAATTACTCTCAGTGGCCAGGTCTTGGCAGATAGTTGGACATCACTATTTTTTGGAGGATGTGCTTCTCCCACCTAGTACAGAATAGAACAGAATCAGTTAAGCTTGTCAGAATTTCTTTTATGTCCCTAGTTCAAAAGCTTTATATGTGCCAGTAAGAAATAACTTTGGGCTGAAACACCTTCTCCACCACTCCCCACCTTAAATCTTTGAGCAAGACATTACTGAAAAAAAATGCAAAACCTGAATGATTTACTAGTGTAGAGACAACTGTAGAGAAAACTCCTGTGATTTTAGGATTGCTGCAAGAATCAGCTGTTATAAACTACAAAAGCATGTACATAGGGTAGAGAAAGTAGCTCAAAAGTAATGTAAAATCTGATATAAATAAAGTGTGCATTTACAGATGCATATTACATACAAGTGTGCACTATAGAATATAATAAAAAACTTGCAAGTGTTGAGGCAGAAAACCATTAACATTATAATGCTTCTCAAAGTTTATAGGAAAATACAAAGGAAATGGTAAACATTGCAAAGAAAGACAGAAAATTTTGTTAAAATGCTTATTATCAGAAGATTTGTACAAACTTCCTACCTGCTCACCATAAAAATATAATAATTCCATAGGTTAGAAAAAACCTGTGTTTTGTCTTAAGCCTCTCTGTTGCCCTGGGGAGTGTTCAAGGCCAGGTTGGATGGAGTTCTAAGCAACCTGGTCTAGTGGAAGGTGTCCTGCCCATTGCAGGGAGTTGGAACGAGATGATCTTTAAGATCCCTTCCAACGCAAACCATTCTATGATAGTGTGGTTCCATTATGAGACAAGTTTTAGAAAGGCATAGCACTGTAAATGAACTATCTGTAGAATAATTACTTAACTCAAGCTTTACTCAGAGTAAGTATAGGTAGGTACTGGTAGATCAGTTGTATCTGACTAGGTAATATCTTTACAGAAAAATATTTAGGACCTGTGAAGTGGATCTAGTAATGAGACAAAAATTGTAAAATCAAAGCAGCAAAAATGGTTCCTCTTGCATTTTTTTACCTTACTTTTTGCAGATTCTTGGCATAGATTTAGATGTTATCTGAAAAGTAATTAGATTATTTGTCTCAATTAATTTATCTTTGGTATTTTTTATGTGAGCTTTATGCCACATTTCTAGTGCATTCCATTCATTTTTTAGAAAGGTGTGTTTAGTATAATCTGTATTTATTTTACATGTTTCCTCTGTTGGATTTCAGCCAGGTAAAATAAATGCTATGTTTATTATCCTCTTTGACTGCAGTATTTCAAGGACTTTCCCTCTTGGCGGCTTCTTTCCAAAGGTTCTTTATGTCCAGACCTGTCAGACTTTACAAACTAGGATGGAAAGATGTGTGTTTTACTTGCCTCCCTTGAATGCATATTCACTTGTTTCTGATCTAACAATGTAGAATTTGGAACTGTTTTGAAAACATTTTAAAAATTCATAGAAGATCTGGAGCAAAAGGGGCAGAGGAATAAAGCTTTTTGAAAAGCAAATTTGCCACAAAAATATACACATACATATAAAATATTTTGTGTTGCTGAAATCAATGTGTATTATCAGATACTTGTTTGACACATGAGTTCTGAAACTAAACTGTTTTTAATACATACTTTCAACCAGTTATTTTATGACCATATCATTTTCAGGAAATTATAATTTTTGTTGTATGTTCGTGTGCTTTCCAAAGCTGGTGGAATATTTAATTGATGCCTTCAGGATCTAGAGGACGCTGAGGCTTCCTTTGTGCTGAAACAGCAACTCAAATGATATTAAGAACCAAGGAAACTATAGCCACACAGAAAATAACTTCTGAGGAGAGGTGCAAGCTGAGTTACAGAGCTGCTTGTATTTGTGGAACCCCAAGGACAGTATGTTGATATAGTGTTCATTTAGCCTACATTTGTGTTTCAAGTTTTAGGAATATTAGCTTAGGTTGCATTTATTATTTCAGTTACTTTTACCGGGACTTAAGCATCCTTACACAACATTCATAGTTTCAGAAGAGAATGAGATGTGACTGTTTCTTAGAATAAGATTACTTTTTTTACATACTATTTTTAGGGGCTTATATTAAATATTCACTTTATGAGTAACTGCCTTATCATAAGGCTTTGTTTGTGGGTTTACTATAAATTTTACTAAAATAAAAGAATAGCCACTTTTCTGCAGTTTGATGTTCTGTGTGCAAGAGTGAATCAGCTACATCTGAATTTACTTTTCATTAATACTGAAGGGTAGTGATGTAGAATACAACTACAAAATGAGGTACAATTAGGGAAAGGATCATTTTTATTAAATAGAAAGATCAAAGGGGTAAGCATGCAAGTTGTAACAAAACCACAGTTGACTAAGCCTTTGAGAAATCTAGAGGAGTTAAAAAAATGGAAAGAAATTACTGAAGTTGTCCCCAATATTCCTAATTCCTTCTTTTCTTCCTCAAAAGCCAGTTAAGTCTCAAAACAATATTTGATTTAAAGATTCACATCCAATTTTGGCACATCAGAATCTACAGGGCAGTGGATAACTTGGAAGCATAGGCAAGTTTAAACTTTTAAATCAGTCTGGAACATCCTCTCAGCTCACACTGAAGAGAGAAGTGCAAAGCTGAACAACAATAAAATAGTGGTCTTAATTCTGATATAGCAGGGACTGCCTTTCATTACAATGGTTAGGCTTGGATTTACAGTAGTGTTGAGGCAGATTTTAACAGGTGTCTTGGTAGACTAGAAACTGTTTTCTCAATGCCCACTCTAAGACAGAGGGAATTATATTTCTATCTGCCGGAGAAGTTACTAGAAGACTTGTCCTGCATGTGTTCCCATATCTGTATGTAGATCTTAATAAATCCAAACAATTTCCACTGGTGGTGGTGGTGTAATTATAATTAATGTTATTCTCTACCAAGGTTACAAGTAGGACAAATGTTTTGAGAAAAGCTATATGATGACAGAAGAGGACTAGTTTTAGTAGGAGTGGCTTCATGGCATTAGTTAAGAGGCGTTACGGATAGTTCTTAAAGAAAAAAGTTGTTCTTCCATCTTGCATTGTTCTTCCAGGTGCTCCAAAGGTTCATTTCTTTCAACATTTTTCCCCAAAAATGTGGACTCAGCAGACTTTTGATAATACAAGATTTTAGAGGCCTTGTTAAATTCTACTTGATAACTTGTGCCTTAAGTTGTCCAAGCACTAGGCATTGTTGGTTCCCAGAAAAATCAGTGAAACCTGAGAATACTGAACAGGTAATGTGCTGAAATCCCATGAAAGTCTGGCATAGTTTGGTTCATATTTACTAGACAGAGGTGGTCTTTTAAAATAAAAAAAAAAAACACAAAAAACCAAACTAAAAAAAAAAAAAAAACAAAAAACCAAACTGAAACAAACAAACAAACCAAAAAACCTCAGCCCAGTATATTTGACAGTATGAATATGATTGCAGTGTGCCATAATAAGTATATCAGCTTATAGGAGACAGTATGGATTTATTAAGGATTATTTTACAATCAGTTTCTGATGCTTTAGGATGATGAAATCCAAATTTAAATTCCATTTATCAAACCTACTAAAATAAACTTACGGGGAAATAGCAGCATTAAGGAATTGCTTTCCCTAACCTTAATTTGGAGATTGCTATTTTCTTGACAAATGCTGCACCTGGCAAGAAAGTCAAATCAGTATGTGATAGATGTAGCCTTTTTGAAGGTATTAACGAACAATTTGAAATTATGGTCATTATATACTTTATGGAAAACCTCTTAGAGGATATGATTTATGCCAGCAACAAGCTTTTTGGTGCAGTATGCGAATCTAGAACTACAAGCTAGAAACCAGAGAGTTTAGACTAGAGAAGGTTCATTTAAAAGTCATGTTTCCCATATAAATTACATGCAGTTGTGCAAACATGTCAAAGTTTAGTAAACTGAATTTGTTTAATGTAAACAGTCTTTGACCAAAATAATAGCATAGCTTCAGAAAAAAAGACATTATGCTCCCACTTTCATAAAGTTTGTATAACTCAGTGCAAGGAAGAACTCAACTGTAACTCTATGGAGAGTTATGATTTATTAGATCCAGCTCCATAAAGCAAGCTCATAAATGTGTTTTAATTTCTTTAATTGGTTTGTAGTCTAGAGACAGTGTTAAGACACAAAAACATAGATCCATTCTTCTTCACTGGTTGAAATTTCTTGGATGCCAGAGCCCTAATAGGTGCTATTGGAATTAACTGCTTAAGTAAAGAAATAATATGTGCAGGTGATGGCTAAAACAGTGGAAAGAAATTTACTAGTAGCCATGTTTTTCAGGTGCAGCAAAAAGTAGTGTAATTTTACTTTGAAAAAGGCATATCTTCAATGTGAGGAGGCACCTACAGTTGTAGTATCAATAAATATTTTTGGATAAATCAATATGCTGCATAGGAGCTGAGAGATTTATTAAAACTGAAGTGGTCATTCCTTTCCAAACAAATTTGACATTTAATATGTTGACCATGGGAGAAGCTGAAATTTGCATGTAGGCCTAGAACTAATCCAATTGGTTTTTTTTTTTTAATGTGTATAAATTTTTGAGCAAGACTGTCAACAATTATGGGCTTTTGGCCTGGTCCCATGAAGCATTGAGTATTATGGCCCTAACCTAGGACCTTACCATGGCATATTGTACATAGTTCTGTTGATGTTTTCAAAAGTTAACCTTATCCTGATTTCCTGGTTGTCTGAATGAAGACTTTTCAAGAAACTGAGGTGGATTAGTGAAACTTTGGTTGTTGTGGGATTGAGGAAGAATTCTTCACATCTACGTGGTTCAAAAGAGTATGGTCCAAAAACATGGGGCATTGAACAGTGGGCTCTTTCCAGAGAAGTCTGTGCAGCGTCACAGTTTGCCAAGAGGCTGCCAAGGGGATTAAAGGTCAGTGCATACCAAAGTAATGACTCTAATCTAATCTCTGCAAGAAATAGGATTTCCAGCTAAAACTGGAACATTTAATTACATTTTGAATTATGCAGATTCAGGAGATGTATTTTCCCATGAACTAGGGAGGTTGGAAAGGAGCTGCAAAGTGAAAATCTGACAAAGTTTGTTTCTACTGGTATGAGGAGGAAAGGAGAGCTCAACCAGTCAGATGTCTGGGGCATCAGTACTCTCTTAGACTAATATGATCTAAAATACCACTGAATCTATCAGGATTTTTCAAAGCAGGGAAGGGAATATAAATTCACCCTCCCTCAAAGCAGTGTTAAAAGTCACCATTACAGTCCCATTATTAGTTAATGAGTCATTTATCTACAAACCTATGCTTAACTGGGACACGGGGCCTCCAGTTTATCGGCAGTTGAAATGGCTAACTAGTATGTATTGAAGCATGCAGAACTGTGTGGGCTCAAAGTCAGTTTTTGTGTCCTCATTTATAGGTCAAATCACATGCAGCTTCACTTGTTTTGCAGTTCCTGCTACCACTTGTGTGTAGATTCTCTGGAGAGAGCTTTGGTTTAAATGGAAGAGAGAATGTAGCTCTGTTGTTGACACTGGGGTAGCTGTCAGGGACATTTTGCCTTCCACAGAGGTCATAACTTGTCACTGAATCCTATTGTTGGCAAAGAGGGGTCTGGTTTTCACGGCATTGCTATTTGTTTTTGATTTGGTCTCCTCCTGAGTGCACAGATTATAGACCAGTAAACCTCTCTTTCACTGACTAGTATGGGAAGTTCCAGTCTCTCATAAACCTTATTTAAGTCTTAACTCCAGAATGCTGCCATTTGGAGATTAAATTTCTCAATGTTTTGCTGTGTTTTTAGCCCAAGGGTGCTGTTGACAGAAAGCAGTGTTTTTATTCCCTGATTGCTGTCTCTCTTTATAATTTTTTTGTATGTTGCATTTTTCTGCTTTAGTGGAGGTATCTGTGTTTGAAACAGGATTACATTAGTCAAAACTTAAGACAGATAATTTGCCCCCTTTCCTTACTGACTGACAGAAGCCTAATCTGCACATAATCTTTTGAAAAAATATGGCCCTTTTGCAGCCTATTGGAAATTTCAGAACCAGAAGATTTAACCTCTTAATACATCTAATTGAAAAGCTGTTGATTTTTGACAGTGGCAGCCAATAGTGGGTATAAACTGCCTCAGATTTGCTGACATTGATTTTTTTTAATTTTTTTTTTTCTAAACAGATCATTTTCCCCTACATTTCCCTTATTTGGGATAATTTATAGTCTTTACAACAGTGAAGGCAAAAATGAGACTTCCTCACACAGTTACCTTGTAGGCAAACGAGAAATCATTGCTTTAAACCTGAATTTTGAACACTATAATTTTGGAGAAGCAAGCTTAAGCAGATCACCAATATTCTGTTGAAAATTTTCTGTAACATAGATATATCAAAAGCATAGCACGTCTGTGTGGCTTTCTAGTACTCAAAGAGACTCTTTCAAATATTTTTCAAATACTCCAAGGGAAGAGTGATCAAATCTGAGCATATTTCAGTCAGATGTAAAACTATTTTGAGTGCAAAGTACTAGAGCTGCCTCTCAGTGCAGATGCTTGTGTCACACATTATTTTCCTTCAGGAAGAGCTTCCAGAACTTTCACAATTCTCTGTTGTGTGTTCCTCTGTCCCAGTGTGAATCTGTAAAGCAAATCTGGTTTGGACATTCTGGAGAGCTACATCCTAAAACTTTAATCAATAAAGCATTGAAGTAGGGTGCATTCTGCACTCTCATCAGAATAATTTTTTTCCTGCAGTAGTTCACAAGTTCGCAGGTAAAGTTAAGTTACTTGCTGATTCTCTCATGGAGAAAGCTGTTTGCCTGCCATGGAAACCTTTCCTGAGATTTCCTAGTTGTCAAGGATGGGTTCAGAGTTCATAGAGCTTTTTATTGTGCCTTTTTTGAGGGATAGAGGCTGATTTGCAGCACTATTTAAAGCAAAGATGCCAAATGAAAGTTCTTCATTTTAAGTTTGTGCTTACACAAAGCTTCTTTGTGGTTTTTTAGGCCTGTCAGACTTGTCAGGCATGGTAAGAAAAAGTATATTGTTTCCAGCACTTGGATTCCTTTCCTTCTGACATCTGCCACTCTGTAAAGATGATAAATTCCTGCCTCATTAGCCAGGGGTGTGGGATTACAGGCTGACAACACATTAATCACCAGCTTCTGTGGCAGGCTGACTAGCAATAGGCATTGTTAACAAAACTTTTCTAATATGTCACTCTTCTCTATGACAGCCTGTAATCAATCATCTTGATTGACAGTGCTGATAGATTACACTATTTATACTTTGTGTAATGAAAGATAGCGTTTCCACCTACTGTCATTTCTAGGCTAGCATTGGAGGATCACTGAATAGAAACAAACACAACAAAAACCCCAGGCCTCAGCTCGGCATTGTGAAGTTCAGTCAGACAGCGTTGTAGGTGTTTTGTGGTAGCTTTCAGATGATGTGTATTGTTGGGGAACCTGGTAAGCACTTGCCTTTAAGTAACCCTTGAACTGAGTGTTTCTGTGCTGACTTTGTAGCAATAAACTGCTGGGTCAAGTTCAGGCAGGTAAGACACCATGTTAATCATGTGGTGGCTGTTTGCTCCTTTTCCCACCCTGTCTGTCTTCTCCTGCTGACAACCCTCCACCCCCAACCAAGATGAGAGGTGATTTAGATGTTGATAAAGTATGCATGTGTCATGATTTAGAAGGCAAAATTATACGTGTTTCCTGTAATTGTATGGGGTAGGGAAAGTAAACATAGGGAGGAAGTGCAAAGCCAACTTGCCAAGACAGCAGAATCTGTGTTGGAGCTTGTTTGGCTTTTGAAACTTAGGAAATTAGAAACAATATCAGGATTAAAGTGCATAAGCAAATTAATGCCTTGCTTTGGTTTTGATATAGCTGTTTCTGGTTCTAGAATCATTTGATTATTACCTTTATTTTTTCTTTGCTTCCTGAAGTTATTTCATTTGGCTGTAGTGGAAGACAGAACATTGACTATAACAGGACAGAAGTTTCTTGTACCAAATATCTGTTAGAATGGATTATATTTTTTACAATTGACTCCTATAGATTAATGTTGACTATTGCAAATAAATGCTGCCTTTATGTTATTATAGTGACTCAGATATTATTACATATCTTTATTTCTATATGCATCCTGAGAATTTTCTTAATATAATCTATCTATCTATCTATCTGTCTATCTATCTATCTATCTATCTCTTCCCTGTAAGTATTTGTGCTTTTTTTTTCTCATTGGAAAGGTTCATGTGCTAAGTCACAATAAGAAACTTAAAATTCAACCTTTGGAAAGTAGGAAATATGAGTTGGAGCCTAAATTATTGTCCTCGGGGGTAGAGCTAAATTTAGGCATTTGGACAGGAACAAGGGTGGAGAAGATCGTCTAAACTTTAATCTCCCTGAGAAGAGTTTCATTGTGAGGCCACAATGATTAATGAGAAACCTGACCATCTGACTAAGCCCCTCTGTGTCACAGCACATGATTAGTAGGTGACAGAGACTGTAACAGTATCCAGCCAAGCCTTGTTTCTTTCACAGCTCAGACTGTTGTATGATTAATGTCCCCAAGGGCTATCTCCAGGTCAGGCAGGGAGAACCTGTCAGAACAGGTGGAAGTGACAAATTCTGCAGAAACTCCTTTTGCAAGAGAGGCAGCACGCAAGAATGGATGAATGGGGAGGATTCCAGATGGGCTGGTTGACCTTTCTGTACTCTGAACAGACACCAAGAGCATCATGAGAATGAAACATAGTAAGTATCAAAAAACTGCAGATGTTCCATAGTTATTGAAGAATTATAGCATTGCCAAGTTGGGTTGGTAAAATGCACAACACGTCATATTATTGCCACTGGTTTACACTTTCTGATATGCTGGAGGAGACTGTAGATCTAGCGTGTGTGTGTAAGGACTAGATAAAATACCACACACTGTGTTTTATGGCAAGAGGGGGAGATTCTTTGCTTCAGTACAGATAAGGCTTGATAGAGTTGATGCTTTAGTATAGCATTTTCCTGTGCTAGTATATATAATCTATCTCATTCTCATCAATACTGCTCCATTTAGGGCAAGACAATCTTGGAAGTTAAAATGGTTTATAAAAATCCTCATTCCTTTTTATTAGCTGGTGGTTATCTAGTAAGGTATTTTATATCTTCCAGAGTACTTTCACCTCTTAGGTCATAGGTTCAAATCCCCACCTTAAGCATCCTGACACTCTCCACCTTCAACATGACACAGCACAGAATTAGCAAGAGGATTGTTAAAGTATCATCTTTCAGATAAATAGACCTTTTCATTTAATCACAGGAATGGTATAAAATATGTTTGTAGTATTACACAGGCAGAGAAGGGAATGTTAGCACTGGGGTCCTTATGCATTTACCCCTGCATGCAGTTAATTTTCAAAACAAAACTAAAAGTGAAACCAGAGGATAGGATTTCCCCCTTTGGTAAATGAAGAAGCTACTTCTGTGCAAATCTTACTGCTGTTATACCATTGCTATTGGTGTTTGGAACCATTTTTAGCCATTTATAATGTTGCTTTCTTCAGCTTATCTTTTAGCATATGCAGAGTATCTTCCTCAGTTTAGTTATAAAAAGTTACTTTTCTTTTTCATATGAATTTTTTTCCTCAGCTTTACATACCTTTGAGAAGAATGGCTTCTTTCCCTTTTACAGAAGGAAAAGAACCAGCCCTAGTTAAGTTATTGTGCTCCAACATTAGACTTCACATTTAATTGAACTTTAGTTTGCATTTTCACCACTTTAAAAGGAGCCATTCTGAATAAAGGCTCTCATTTATGTGGTTCTAAGACTAATTTTTTGTTCTTTGCCACTGTTTAAACTGTCAGATTCAGCTTGGGGTATAGTAAATGCCATGCTCCCTTGAGCAAATCAGCTGCCGTATGCTATAATTTACACTCTCTGAATCTTTATTGGCTAGGCAAAAGGTCATTTTTCAGAGTGGTTTTCCCAATGTAGAATGAATAGAAGAAACAGACACACTTCAGTGGACCAGTGACTCGAGATGGGAAAGCTCCTTTATGTGCATGGTCACAGAGTGGCAAATACAGAGAATATAGGTAATAAGCCCTAGAAACTATAGAGGGAGTGAGCCAAAATCTCTCACTTGAACACTCCAGATTTTGAAGTCCAATTCAGTTATTTTCTATTTTTGTTAAAAAATCCACAAATGCACAGATGTGTTGTAGCATAAAGATTTTTTATAGCAATTTCAAGCACTATCTCTTACTTGGTTCTAACAGAAATGATAGAGTTTGATAAATTGTGACAACTTATCTTGTCAATAGTTTGCCTAGCTATTGTTTGTTTCAAACTTTGCTATCAGTTTTTCAAACTCTTGTCATTGTAGATGCTTTCCTGTAGTTTGATCAGTAAATCAGAAGGGAAGGCTGGATATGAATTGCTTGTCTGATACAAGAGGAGACAAGACTGACTTTTTAACCCTCTGTGCAACCTTCAGAGGAAATGAAAGCAAGCAAAATGCATAGAATTTTGTTATCCAAGAGTAGTTAATGAAGGGCATGTAAATTTTAAGGGTAATCTGCTAATCCAGAAGTAGAAAAGCATGATATGATGCTGTGGTGGAATATTCCAATGCAATCACATGAGCAATTTATGTCATTTGTCTCATACAGTTCAGTGCCTGAGGCACTCTGCCTGAATTTAGAATTACCCTAATGAGTCTTAGTAGTAGGGAGGTGCAGGTGTGTGTCTGTTGTATTTTGTAATACACTCAGGTGTGTTTCTGTTGTTATCAGTAACATTAATGAAAGCTTAGTGTCTGTTTCCATAGAGAGTTGCAAGGATGGCTCTGTTTCTTTAACTTGTAGGATGTGTGTTTATACTGTAAAAGAAACTTGTGAATTAATTGTAATTATGGCATATGACTCCAAGACTGATTAAAAATTCCTGTGGAAGAGCACCTGCAATGGAACGGATATTGTCATCATCATCCAGAAAAAATGCAAGAGGCTGCTGTAATAAAGTAAAAACAAACTTACATCTCTAAAAAATGTTCATTAAAATTTTTAAATATAGCGTTGGACATGAAAGGCTGTCCATGTTGTGTATACAACATGTGCAGTGATATTTCTCTCCAGACCTGTATTGAGCCTTGTAGAGAACAGCTGCTGCCTAATGAATGAATTGTGTAGGGAGAAGTATCCCACTCCTCACTGGTGTGGGATAAGCCTGCAATGAACTTAATGTGCACCTCTGCTCCTTCAGAAAAGCCAGTTTCATTGATGACTACCTGAAACTGTGCAAGCAGAATAGTTATTTGAGTTGACATAGCTGCGCAGAGAGGACTTGTGTGTGGAGGACAGAGCTTTTCTGGTTTAGCTCTATCTGTAAATTGTTTTGAACATATGGAGGCACAGGTTTTGAAAATCTGTGTACATGGTCAGCAGCCTCTAAGATACAGGTTGTCATAGACAGGTGTCCCAT
>VZTH01014087.1:0-13285 GCA_013397815.1 Aleadryas rufinucha
ATATACATATATACGCATATATACATATAACAATTATAACAATTAATTTGGGAACTTTTGTATGTATATATGCATGTTAAGAGTTTGTACAATAGTGTCACTATGAAAATTGCTGGATCCATAGAACAAGGGGTTTTTTCTGCTAGTAGAGTAGATATATTCACCAAGCTGGGAACAATAGAAAAGGCTGAAATTTCTCTACTGCTCTG
Source organism: Aleadryas rufinucha (assembly GCA_013397815.1). NCBI lineage: Eukaryota > Metazoa > Chordata > Aves > Passeriformes > Aleadryas > Aleadryas rufinucha. Next base: position 210 of record VZTH01014087.1, read on the forward strand.
ACTGTAAAAATAGAGTATTAACAATATTGGCCAGAGTTAGAAAGAGCTGCTACTATTATCCTTCTTAGGGATGGTGTTTGGGAGTCATCCTTAAACAAGGGGGGAAAAAAGGAGATGGAGTCCCTTGGGAAGAAGTCATGAGTCATGACTGAGTCCACAGAAACAAACATGAGATTGGCACAATCTTCCCAAAGCTGGGAAAAGGAAAACAATAAGAAACAGGCAAGATGAGGAGCAAAAACCTAGTCAGGATAAATTGTATTAAGCTGGATGAACCTCATGGTTTAGAAGACAAAAATAATGACAGATTCGTGAACATCTTTCAGCCCCCAGCCTTCATCTCAAGCAAATGAGAGAAGACATTGAAAAATGAAGGGTTTTTTGTTGTTGTAGTTGAAATTGGGTATTTTTCATGTAATTAAATAAAGCTTCATGTTGTTTTAAGACTCCCTGAAAACTATTGTTTCTTGTAGTCTATCATTTTTGGAAGACTTGAACTGTAGCCTCGAGACAAAGTATCTATAGAGTAATGTGAAGGACAAAGTATCTATAGAGTAATGTGAAGGACAAAGTATCTATAGAGTAATGTGAAGAATCTCTTAGTCAGTTACTTGTCCTCAAACAAGACAAACCCCAAACATTTAGGATGTTTCCAAAACAGCTGGGATTTAGACTTCTACTACTGTGAAGCAGCAGCAGAGGAAAAATGCCAGAGCCAAAGGAGGAAAGCGTGTCAGTGCATACCAGAATCCTTGGAAGCTGACTGCAGGCAAGCCCTGTGGGCTCAGGAGCCCAACAAAAGCCTGAGCAAGAAGAGTGTGATCACATTTATGGAACAACTAGAGAGCAGAGCGTATGTTTAAAGCCTTACAAGCATTCAATTGTGAGGCACCTCATCCATGTATCTATTGTTTGCTAAAATATACAGTGAATTCCAGTTTATTTCTCAGGCCAAGAAGGAAAAGAGACGTAAATTTCAGCATGATTAAAACCAAACTATGCTTGCACTATAGAAAAACAAAATTATTTCCTTACCAGATCAGTGCCATGTAAACAAGACAATTTAATAAAATAGAAGCACTGTATGAAAAGTTCCAGGATTTCCTCTAATAAAGCTTAGGATTATTTTCCCTCTAAGAGTGACTTAACAGTTACTTGATATTTTACTATCCAATTTTTAACACTTCAGTCAGAAATCTAATGATGCCTTTGGACAAAATATAGTTCTATATCAGGTGTGGTTACCAGAGATCACCCTGTGTCCCTTGTGTGGTACATCTGCCTTGCCTTTTGTGTGTACCTTAGTTTGCCTGGACATGTTGGTAACATTTGTTATCATGGGTAAATTTAGTTATATAATGGGTGACTGGGACTCTACCCAGCTGCAGAGAAATAAAAATGGTAAGATTTTACTTATAGTTTTCCTATTCTGCCCCTCTACTTATCTAGACCAACCTATAATCCACAGCATTCCATATGCTATGTTCTTAGGAGGAAGTATTCTAATACTTTGTCAGGAACACTGTTCTTATAAATTAATTAAGATGTGGTATAACAAGTATTTTTTTAAAAAGTACTCCTTTTTAAATTAAAAATCCTTAAAAAATTTTTAAAAAATATTTTTTGCTAAACAACTTCTTAAAAGTGGGTGGATAAAATCCTCAGTAAAACTTAATTGTAATCAAACAGGAAACTGGGAGCTGTCACCTGTGCTGTCACCAAGGCTAAGAGATGTTACTTCTTAGCCAAATCACAGGAACTTTAGAGCAATTCTTCCGACTGTTAGAAGAATTTAACTCTTGCAAGGCTCAGGAACAAGAAGTGGGGAAGAAGGGTTGTTTGCAAATCCATGGTACATTGAAGATTGCAAAGGAATGTTAAACAAACGTTGTTCCCAGGAAAGAACCTGAAGTTACTAGGACGCATGATATGTTAATACAAGTTAACATATTTAACAAACAGGATTTTGGAATGTTTTGCTGATGAAACATTTAAGGAAAGGAAAAAAAACCAAAACCAAAACAACACCCCAAAAAGCCTTCAGCAACAGGAGAATTAATTATAAGCCAGGAAAAATCTAAAATCACTGAAATCAGACCCAAATGCGTAGCCCCTAAACCAAACATCTTCTGCCCTGAAGATTTATTTCATGCCCTTTCCCATCCTTCAGAGATGATTAAAGAAACCCATACATGTTCTACATTCAAATAATCTGTATATGCAATTTTAAGAAAGGGAAGGAAGAATTAAACTGAAGAATTTAAATGGTTCTTTTTAAAGCCTATTAGCTTTTGAACCCATGTGCTGTTTTATCTGGGATAACTGCATGTTTATCCTGCAGGAGCCACTTTATTCTTTTCCCTACAAACTCAAAAGTCTTTAACTGACTTTTTAAAAAGTCCTCCTCTGAACCTATGCAGTCCTAATGCTCTACAACAAATAGAGCTAAGCCATCTTTAAGTGATACTGAAGACAGTCTGGGTATTACAATGACTTAATTAGCTCTGTGCTGCCCTTGCTGGGCTAGTGCTGCTTTAGGACTGACATGTCACACTCCAGCCTATGGTGAGCAGGGGCCATGTTTTTATGTACTCTTGCAAAGCAAGGCATCTGAATAAGCAGCCTGAATTATCCTACTTCAAGTTAGTCCTTTTATAATCCTATATTAGCCTATAAAAGTGAGATTTAGTGGAGCAGCATGCTCAGTTGATCTGAACACGTTGATTTCTACAAGCATAAAACCAGAAATTAAATGAAAGTATCTGTCTCAAATTCAATCTCTTACCTTGCTGAAGTCTCTCTTGTTTCTTTCATCTAAGATGGATTCTTCACATCCAGAGTAACTTCTCTGTTCATGTTATGGAGCGGAGATAATGTAACACTTCAAGTACAGATACGCCTAGTAAACAGGATTTTTGAATTGCATGAGAAATGTTCAAATGGGAAAACTTTGCAAAAATGTTTTTATCCTCTGTACAAGCAAGAATATAGCATCTGCATGTCTTCTATATAACTCAGGCAACAATATCCTGGCAACCACATTTCAATGGAACAAATCCAGGTAATTAAAATGACTAGATCTAGCATCCATCTCTTTTTATCATCCCACTTGATAGGCCAGACTTACTCATTTGGGAAGTGATGGTCAAAAATCTTCTAGATGTAGTGAAGTGAGATGTTGTCTGTCTCTAAGCCACAGAGCCTTTAATTTGGTTTGCCATTGCCCATTTAGCCTCCTCTTTCACAGCCCTATCTTCCTGAGAACTTCAAAAATGCACTGTGCTGTTTTGTACGTTATACTTTGCAGACATCTGCATAGTGTGATGGATTTCATTAATACTTCACTAATCACCCTGTCAAGCTTTTTACTTTCTGTATAAAGGCTAAAAGGATTAAATTCACTGCACCAATAAAACCACTCAATGCATTACCATCCTCATCATGTCCACTCATTCATTTTAATAGATTCCTAATACCCTAAGTCAAAACTTTGGCTTCCACTCTTCTGCAACTGCACAGCCTAATCCCCCTGCAGAAGCCAAACTTCTCCTAAATCAGACAATGAGGCATGAGTTCAGTAATGAAGAGCTTTTGGATTCCCTTTATTTCAGTGGTCATGTGAGCAACTGCTCTGAACTGTATGTTGATGTCTGAAGATTTCAGCAGTGACACCATTCCTCTGAAAGGGAAAAGGGGGCAGGATGCTACTCTGCAGCAAAGGACAAATGAATGACTTTAGATAGATCTAAATCTTACCTTGGTCAAAACAGACCTCAAATTGACTGTTGTACAAAGCAAAAAAAAAAAAAAAAAAAAGGATCTTGCATTTTGGTTTTTGGATGCCTAAATTTAACGTATCTACATTCGAACTCATTATCTCTAAGACTGAATTCTCAGATACCACGCAATGACCTCACTGTCTGCACAGACACACTAGAAGAAATACAGTTCCTTCTGGTAAGAAATAGGCTTTAAGGTGACAGGCACAACAGAGCTGGTAACCTACATAAATACTTTGTTTCCTTGCAGTGTATCACCCCACACTTACCCTCAATTCCCACAGTCTAACCTGTTACAACTACCCCCTTCTCTCCCTAAAATGTAGCAACTTGATTAATAGAGAGGAAATTTCTGTTCTTGCTGGTTTAATCTAAGGTTGCTGGTTCTTCCACAATGATCCATTTAAGCAAAGTCAAATACCCCAAGGAAACTCTTCAGGAAGTAAGGGACAAAGAAAGAAACTAAATCCCTCTTTTAAGAAGGTTGGCTCCTCATTCCCTTTCCCAAGCTTACCTTCACAGCCATAACTATCAAATTAAAATAGGTTTAAATGCATGAGGTGAAGCAGATTGTATTCCCTTAACTATATTTTGCCTGGTTAAGAGACTAGCCTAACACTACAGGTCTTCCATAGGAATAAATTTGGCTTTCAATTATGTACAAATCAGAGCCCTGCAAATACACAAAGATACACAGTACTGATTTTTCTTATGGAGTCACAGACAAAGCATAGCTTTGGAACAGTCTGTCCACATCTGTCCACACAGTTATTCTCTTTTCCTTTTCAAAACTCACCTCGCATTTTACCTTGCCAAGAAAGCAAAAATATTTTCCCCTCTTTGACTACAGGCTCAATCACCACCAGCTCACATTCTAGTGCCCAGTTACTGTGCTGAAACTTCAGATACAAGACCAGGAAAACCTGATAGCATTTTCCACACTTACAGCAGAAGAGAAAAGCACACACACACACACACACACACACACACACACATCTCCTGATGCTCAACTGGACAAAACACAACATGTGAACAGAAACAAAATACATTGCTATTAGCTTCTGCACAGAGGATGCCCTTTTAGCACTTGGAAAGGGCAAGAATATTTTCATTATGAATCATGAAGTAGAACAGCTTTTGCTACAGATTCAGAATAGCTCACACCATTTCATCTCTGTAAATACAAGGATTGCTTGAAATGGCTGAGATGTCTCATCTAAAGAGACTACAATGGCCTAGCAAAAAGGAATAGATGGAAGCTGAATGATTCCTTTTATACTTTTACAAGGCTACTTTTAATTTAGCTTTTAAAGTACTTCAAGGGGTTTTTTTGTTTTCAATTAAGCTGAATGAGGGTAGGTTTAGATTAGGTATTAGGAAGAAAGGTTTTACTGTAAGGGTGATGAGGCACTGGAGCCGGTTGCCCAGAGAAGTTGTGGACCCCCCATCCCTGATACTCAAGACCAACCAGGATGGGGATCTGAGTTACGTGGTCTAGTGGGAGATGTCCCTGCCCACAGCAGGGAGCTGGAGCTACATGACCTTTGATGTCCCTTCCAACCCAAAGCATTCTAGGATTCTATGAGCTATCTCCATAGAGGCTACTAACATATATAATAGAGCCTGCATTGAAATGTTAAAAAAATTAGTTATTAAAGTCATGCTAAATATGAGTGTGTTACACAAGGTTATGCTGAGTATGCACAAAATATTTAAATACTTTAACTACAGGTAAATGAATCTACTGCAGTACAAAAATAATGAGCATTACTTAATGAACTTTCCAACTGCTGTTGAAATTTCAACAATAAGGGAGCATAAACTTCCAGTCCAGGAAAGATTACTTTTCTTCAGCATTTCAAAGACCAGGCAAAGGCCAATGAAAGTTATTTCAGCTGTCAGACTCAGTGATCGAAGTCACAGTGATCAATGATCCCATGTTAAACTTGCTGAAAGCTAACTTTTATCAAGGTTCTCTTAAACAGTTGATGTAATACAGAGGAAGTATGTTGGTGGCATTGTTCTAAAGAAGAAAGCAACGGATAAAAAGAAGGCACTACCAGAGTGGTGCCCAGAGATTCCAGGTAGTATCCACACTGCTAAGATGATTGATTTCTGTTATTAGAGTGAAGTGTATATTCAATAAATTAGACTTGAATAGTAAATTCAAGATGCAAATCCTATTTTCTTTCTACTTCATGAAAAAAGGAGGAGAAAACACAAACATTTATAAACCACAAGCTGCAGTTCCCAGTCTTCTACCACCACATTCCTCCACTAAACCTCACTTGGATGAGAGCTCCAAACAGCAGCCTCTGTGTACACTTGAAACTGAGGCACATCTGCCTGTTGTTTCCACAGGTTTCTCTGCCTTGAGCACTTCCAAAAGCCATCCTGAGAAAAGACTGAACATGCAGCTGAGTCTTTAGGAGAGCAGTTACTGCTTCATCACCTCCCTGCAGTACTTGCATTTCTCACAGCAAGGCTGACATTCTTTTGAGACTATAAAAGGCAGCAACAGATAAATTAATGGAATTTTTAGAACAGAGCAATAAAGTGCTTTGAAGTAGCAAGCAACTAAAAAAGGAAATCAAGCAGCCATTACATCAGCTGAATGACAAAGGCATCTGAGAATCGGCTCGAAATTTAATCTGCCATAATCTTATATCAGAACATTATTCATACACATGTTTAGTAAAAAGTTAAATTGATTCTTAGGACATTTTAAACTTCTCCTAAAGCCTTGGTTCACAGAAAAAGGTGTTATACATAAGTTTTATTATAATTTAATTAATGATGAAATATCAGCTGTACCTCACTGATGTTTAAGCAAAGCATTTTTACCTCACATGGCAGAATCTGTTCAGTCAGTTTCAATATCTGCTTAGCTGTAGGTGAGCACATGCTTCATTATTTCCAGCAGCTGACCTGTGACAACTGCTGAGTGAGCCTTCAGAGCTGCTGCCTCGTGCTCTTCAGCCTTCCTACCCAATCTTCCTACCCAACATTTCTGACCACAAAAGATGATTTTATAGACTCTACGTGTAGTCTCTGTGGGTTCAGAGCCAGAAACGAGGAGCCTAAGCCCTACAACACCTGGCTTTTTGGCTTACACCATCCATACCACATCATATAGTCCTTCTGCAAGTGAGTATCTCCAAATAAGTAGTTAAATACATTTTAAAAAAAGGCAGTTTAACACATTAAAAAACTTCTAAGGGATGGGACAGCTACAACATCACTGCACTAAGTAACCCAACCCCAGACGTCTTCAAAGTCATACCTTTCTCCTCAACTATCACTCACATATTTAGCTCAAAAAATCATGATTACGAGTTCTGGTCCGAAATTGTTTCTCTAATATTGTCTGCCATCCCAAACAGCATTCAGTTTCTTAATTTGCATAATTCTTCATTGTCTCATCCATCTTTATTTCCTTTTCCTCAGCTTTCTGACTATTTTGCTGTGAATAACTAACTTTCCACTTTCCTGACATCATGATTTTCAGCTTTTAATTAGATAACTAATTTTCCAATTCAAAGTCAGCTCTCTGTAAAACTCAGAAATGTGACTTCTATCAGAAAATGTGAGAAGTTGGTTTGATGCTTAGCAAATCTATCCCCAGGGGGCTAAAATTTTGCTATACACAAAAGGAGCACTGACTGAAGCATATCTGAAGGCTGCCTGTTTCTTATACAGTGCTCTTCCAATGGTCAAACCATTTTACATGCTAATATATTGGGTTTTTTCCACAGATCCAAAGCCAGTGAACAGATTGAGTATATTTACTGCGAACAACACCATACACAGGGAGCTTCATTTTGAGATAAGGGGAAACTGGATATCTGAGCATACCACGAAAAGTTATCCTAGAAATCTGAAGTGTTTGCTAAAATGCACTGTATTACTATGCTTCACACATTAAAACTGTACTATATAGTTAAACTTTTTCTTGCAAGGCAGAGAGAAATCAGAACACTCATTCACCATTTACACTCGTTGCCAGCTGATTTTACTGAAAAGATACTCAGAAAAATAATGAGAAAAACACACAAAATTTACTCTGCACCCCATTTATACCTCCACCACCACAGTCAGTTAATGCTAGAGCTCCTCTTCCAAATGGGCCCAGTTAGACAGTAGCAAATGCTTTGAAAATTCTACAATGTGAAAAATGTACAGTGAAATACACAAGTGCTGGTAAGTGTGTCCTTTGTTTATAGTGTGAAAACAAGAGCTGGTCCCATTTACCTGCAGACTGCCTTTAATTCCAATGAAACCGAAAGACTCCATGAAGAAAGTGTTTTCAACAACTGCAAGCATAATTTCTGAGAATACACCTACTGAGAACAGAAATATGAGACCTGTCTATCAGCTGCATTGTGGTGTTTGTTTTGGTTTTTGTAAACTCTGTCATTGTGCCTCTACATTCTATTGATTTTACTTCCCAGGTTTATTCATGCTTCAGAGAACAATGACCCAAAAGTAATACTGATTTAGTAAAATATGGGCATGTTCTAATATCGATACCCAACTGAGACAGACAAAGACTCTCTAACAACTCAGAGTTAGAAAGTGTATGTTTATTTGGCCGGGCAACTGCATGGGATCCTTCCCAACGTACACAGGGCAAAATCACAGAGCACGGCAAGCTTATTTATCTACAAGACATTTTAAATATTCAAAATACAAATACATATTAATATCATTGACACCTCCCATTCTCCGCTTTGTATGGTAATTAGCTGAAAAGTCATTAAGCATGTGTGGTTTATTCTTTCAATTGAGTTGGTGGTCTTATTATTTGCAGATGATGTAGTAAAACTCATCTCCCTCACTTTGTCCTTTCTGCCGCTTTGGTTTCTTGACAGTCCTCATTACTCTTGGAGGACCTTCTGGACCTTTAGTTCTTTCCCTCATTACTGCTGAATATGTTTTCAAATAGAAAAATTAGTAATTGTCTACATTTCTGTAGATCTGTTAATCAACATTTTCTGTTTCTCATTCTAGACACAGCTGAGCAAATATAGCATGACAAGTAATCAGTTACCTGCATCTTCAAAGCTTACTTCAGGCCTACTTCTCTAACTAATTATTAACTCTTAATTAACTTCAGCTGGGTTTGCTTGCTAGGCTTATTTTAACTAATTTTAATAAAACTAACCTCTACTTAGAATCCTAATTTATAAAGTTCTATATTTCAATACAAGCACTCATTTAAATACTCAGAGTTTGTGCCAGAGTCCCAGGCAAAGATTTTCTTTTAAAAGGTGAGAAGGTCAGCTGTGTAAATCCTACTCAGCTGAAAACTTAGGGAAGAAAAACGTTGGACTGAGATGTTCGGAAGACAATGATGTCTTCCAACAGACTCTGATTAACAGAGTTTGTCTTTTGCCATGATGCAGGAAGAATTAAGCAAAACCAAAACTATGAAGCCACATGTGATTATTCCATTCATTTCCTACAAAACTTAAAAATTCAATTGCTTAAGAAGATTCCCAAGGACAGACAGGGCTGGGAAAAATTGGGAGAAACATGGGTAGAGGCCCAGCAAGTACCATGAGACATTACCAGAGATTTCTGAAGGCTTATTGAAGTTATTCACTCCTTCCTTTTAAACAGGAATAATACAAATCCAAAGGCACTGGAAAAAAACATATCTTTGGCAATGGGTGCCAGCATGACGCCAGAAGAATGGCTTTGAATTGTAGTTGTTTATAAAATTCAGGGCACCAATATAAACTATAAAACACATAAACACAAGTTTACAACTGCACCAGTTAACATCTGCTTTAGAGGCTTTAAGCAAAAAAAGCCTTCTAAATATTATTTTCAGAGGACCTAACCGTCCAGCCCTTGACTGCTTTAAAAACAAGTTTTGTTTGAAGTTTGCGGGGATACAATTTTTACCAGTAGTGATGCCATGATGATTTTTTTGACTTTTTATATACCCCTTCTTATATACTCTTTTATATAGCTTTTATATGTTCTTAAGTGCTTTTTAGTCCATATATTTTAAGTCCTTAGGTTTGATAACCAGCATAGACCCAATATTCCGTTAAGCCAGGAGACCAAACATCTGAGAAGCCCCAGACACCAAGGTCTTCTCTGGAACACATTTTGTAAACCAAGATAGGCCTGTCCAGGGGGGAAAGTTCCTCAGGGAGGGGGGTTCACTCAGCCTCTCATTGGGGAATCTTTGATAGATATGTTAATTGGTAAGGCCTATAATATTATACCCAAACTATTGGGGGTGCATTTCAGTGTGCATTTGGATGTGCATTCCAGCGTGCTCCACCTGGACAGAGCACACCAAGGATCCTTAAAATAAATACCGAAGTAAAACCCCTTTTTCCCTTCTAATCGTGTTTGGCTCTTGATTTTAAGACCAAAGATAGGCATCAGTAGCATGCAATATCTGTGACAACTCATTTGCCTGCTTATGGTTGAAGGAACCATTGCCAAGGTAAAATTATCGCATTTGTGACCTGAAAGAAAACCAGGTTTCATAATAATTTAAGACTCACATGTCATTATATAGTTAAGAAGTAGTAATATTTTATTCCTGCTAAGGCAGGACAGAAGTATTCCTATTCAAAGAATCTTTTCCCCTGCTTGTTTTACCTAGAAGTCTTTCCACTTTAAAAGTTTTGAATTATTTAAATTTCATGAGTACTTAACACATTTTAGCACATCAGTAATTTCTAAATTTATTCATGAAGTTGTTTGCTTCCTTAACATATCATGGCTTCGATGAGGTAAACAAAACATCTTTTCTCCATTTCACTGGATGCATCATTCCAATTTACTATAGCTAAAGTCCTACATATTGATATATGTTTCTGGTTATGTTTATGTGGAAGACTTTTTTCCAGCTTGTTTCTACATTCTACCTCCTGAGCATCTGCTCTCCTTCATCACTGCTTGGAAAGGATTTTGACCTTTATCAGGCACTGTGGAAACCTCCACAAATTTTTCACTATCAGAAAGTTACAACTGAGCTGTTTGAAGCCTTTGCAGCCGAGTCTACAGTATTCCTTGTACTGCTTTAAATACCTCTCCTAAATGTTTTTACCTGGTATGAAATAGAGATGACGCTTCAGTTTGGATTTGAAAATTTATTTCAAAAACTAAAGTTCATATGGCCTGGGAAGATAGCAGAAAAATTATTCTAATTCATCACAGTCTCAGTNACACATTTTAGCACATCAGTAATTTCTAAATTTATTCATGAAGTTGTTTGCTTCCTTAACATATCATGGCTTCGATGAGGTAAACAAAACATCTTTTCTCCATTTCACTGGATGCATCATTCCAATTTACTATAGCTAAAGTCCTACATATTGATATATTTTTCTGGTTATGTTTATGTGGAAGACTTTTTTCCAGCTTGTTTCTACATTCTACCTCCTGAGCATCTGCTCTCCTTCATCACTGCTTGGAAAGGATTTTGACCTTTATCAGGCACTGTGGAAACCTCCACAAATTTTTCACTATCAGAAAGTTACAACTGAGCTGTTTGAAGCCTTTGCAGCCGAGTCTACAGTATTCCTTGTACTGCTTTAAATACCTCTCCTAAATGTTTTTACCTGGTATGAAATAGAGACGACACTTCAGTTTGGATTTGAAAATTTATTTCGAAAACTTAAGTTCACATGGCCTGGGAAGATAGCAGAAAAATTATTCTAATTCATCACAGTCTCAGTAATAGTGGGATTTTCTGCTTTTCGTCTACATTGCTCTGACAAATCCTCAGTTATATTTGATTTTTTCAAGAGCACAGGCTGTATCTTGAGATTTTTTTTTTGCTGCAGAAATAGATTAGTATCATTTATCAATATTTATTTTCATTGAAAGTGTTTTATTGCAATATCTGCCTTCTCCCTAAAATAGAAAACTGCTTATTTTACATCTAGAATGAGACTTTTGCTACCTTACAGGGCTATTTCCAGTGACCTATTTGTTACATTGTAGTTGATTAGACTCAATCCAGCAATATTGAAGTCCTTACCCTATAAGTATTTGTGCAGCAAGGCATGCATAAAGAGTTTTCTGGAGACTGAAGCAAGTATCTGTGTCCCTTTGACAATCCATCTCCATTCTTTTAAATATTTAAACCAGCTTTACTTGGCAAAGCTATCTGCTTAATAATATTATTTAGGTCAATTTCTCTCAACTTATTCTTACTGACTAAATATATTAAGAGGGAGTGTTTTTAGACTGCCAGCTCTTCAGAGCAGGAAAAGCATTAATTTTACAATGTCAGGAATAGCAATGTTATGATCTTTGTGCCCCGCTGTTAATTAAATAAGGAACACTGTCACAGAACACAGATGGGTAAGTATGCTCATAAGTTAGCACTCTGCCTGTTCCTCCTTCTTCCTCCATTATTTATTGAAGTTGTTTGGATTTGTTTACAAAAAAAAGCAGTAACAACAAAGCTCTATTTTTTTTTCCTGAAGATGACTGAAGAACAAGCTTGTATTGCTTCCCTTTCTATTAAATAGAAGCAAAGCTGAGGAGAACAAAAAGCCATTTCCATTAAAATCCAGTCCATGTAATTTATCATGTATGTATATCTGTCCTAACAATATTTTTCCATCAAAAGCATTGTTATGATTACCCTATGTGCCAAAACAGGACAGAGCAAGTATATCTTCATAAATGTTGACATCACCCTTTGAAAGTAAATAACCAGTTTTCACTACTAACCACTAACATACAAATTCCATAAAATTAAGGTAAAAGTAATAAATTGATGCAGAAGAAAGTTCAAATTTTATACGTGCTTACATGTTATGGGGGTAATCCTACATTTAAATGAAGTCAGTGCCAATTTACGCCAGGAACAGATGATGCCTATCTTTGCTCTTAAAATCAAGAAACAAACACAGTTAGAAGGGAAAAAAGGATTTTACCTCTGCATCTATTTTAAGGATCCTTGGTGCACTCCGTCCAGGTGGAACATGCTGGAATGCACATCCAAATGCACACCGAAATGCACACCCCCAACAGTTTGGGTATAACATCACAGGCCTTACCAATCAGCATATCTGTTGCGGTGCATGTGGCTGTCTTAAATGCAGACCAAAATCCAGAGTCCTGGTGGACAGGCACCAAGGTCTAAGGCTCAGATCCTTACACCCAGTTTATGAATGAGTTCATGCTTATTCATTACTCTTGTTTAATATGCATCAATTCTAGAAATTTCTTTTGTATTCGATGCCCCATTGGCTCCCTGTCCTGGTTCCCTCTTCCTTGTTATCCCCCCTGATTGTTGTATTGTTGACTCCTCCC
>VZTH01014090.1:9115-24914 GCA_013397815.1 Aleadryas rufinucha
CGCCCCTCCCGGCCGCGCACTGCGCCGCGCACCGCCGCGCCCCTGGCGGCCGCGCCCGGAACTGCAGCGCCGCTCCCCCCGCGGGCAGGTGGGACCGGGCAGCCCCGGGGGGGACACGCAGAGGGGACACGGACACGGGACACGGGGCGGGGGACACGTCTCTTAGAGGCCCCCGCGGGGCACCAGGCACCGAGGTGATTCCCCAGCTCAGGAAACACCGGGAGCGGCGGTCACCGCCCGCACGGCCGTCCATTCTCAGTGCCCATCTTCACCCCTCTCCCACTGCACCTGCAACACACACCCGCAGCTCATTCCGAGCCCCGGAGCTCCAACAGCAATTCCCGTTAGCAAAGTCAATGACCGGAGCTCGCATCCACCCTACGGAAAGGCCGCGGCTGAACAGAAGCTTTGTTGTCTTTAAATAATAATTCAGTCCAAGGATACAATAGCAAAGGGCTCCCTGGAGGATTTGAGCTGCTTCCAAAAATAAGGCTCTGAGTTTGAAGCGTTTCCATACGAGCCTCAGAGTGTGGTCAATAATGCAGTTGGGTTTTAAGTCACTTAGTGCTGAATAAATTAACCCAATTATTCCCCTCTTCTCATTCCACAATTCCAGGGCAGCCCCCACACAAAATCATAATGCTCTGCAGATCCTCGATGCATCGCTTGAGCTCAGTTTTCTACATTGATTTTAAAGCCATCATTTTAAACTCTCGAGGGGTTTAAACTCAGTGAGTTCATCCAGTAACCTCAAACACATTTAAACCGGTGCAGCTCCTGCTTGGAAGTTACACCAATTTCTCTGTGTAGCTGCTGGACAGCTTCAAGGTGAGCATCATGGCATTGTTATCACTGGCTTTTTAGGGGAATTTGTGTCATACCCACAGCAGGAGATTGTGAGGATGGAAGCTGAGAAGGTTCTGTGCAGGTAGAGGAATAAATGCACTGTAAAGGCTGAGGAAACTCGGAAGAACTGGAGCAGCTGAGCCTCCCTCAGTGGGTAACGCTGGCGAGCAGGCAGGGAGAGAGTCTGGAGAGCTGCAGCTCTGACCAGAACTGGCCACCTCATTCTGGGCATGAACACCCAGAGGAAAGGCTGTCACTGGGGTAATTAAAGAGAAAGTGGAAAATGAAATGAAAGAGTTAACGAGGGGAATCCACGGAGTGTTGTGTTTCCCTGCAGTAATTGGTGGCAGTGGATGGAGCAGACACTCCCACCTTCGGCTGCCCCCGCGCAGGAAAAACGCTGGCACAGGGCTGTGGGAGGGGCGCTGCTGTCCCAAAGTGCTCCCAACCTGCACGGGACTGAGCAGCCCACTCATATCTGTGCTGAGAAGTGTCAGAAATTCAGTGCTAAATGTGTTCAATGGGCAGGAAAGACACAGCAAAGTATCACCTTTATTAGCTTGTTTGAGCTCTTAGTTTAAAAATAAGTTCAAATTGTGGTAACAGCACGTCTTGCCCAATCAGCAAAGATAAATCCAGTTTAAATGCTAAAAAAAGGTCACATCATACTTGGCTAGTGCTCTGCAGTGCAAACAGAGGCCATACACACCTGATCCCATGAACTTTTGTTGGAAGAACCAGCTCCTGAGTGTGGAAAGTTGTTCTGCCCCTCTTGTGGGTGACAGCTCTCCCATTTCAGCAACATTGGAGGCAGTTCCTGCTTACCACACTAATTGGGAACTTCCTAGAAACATTATTCATCTCTCTCTACAAGGCAAGAAATCCAGAACAAAAACAATATGCTAAAAAAAAAAAAAGAATGCTTGGCTGTGTCATACTCTATAAATATTTCTGAGCCACCATAAGAAAATAAAAAGAAAAATAGTTCCTATGTTGTAACAATTACACACTTCAGATTCTTAAAACACAAGCTGGTGTTTAACCTGAGCTCTCAGCTATAAAAATAGCTTTGTTAATCTTGGCATAATTCTGTGTTTTATTTCAAGATAAAATACATTCCCACAGAGTCACATCTTCTTGCCACTTGTGAGTCTTTCAAACACTCGGGAGGACCATGGAAAAAAATGAGGTAACTTTCCATTGTAGCTGCCGGGTCGGTGATCCTCGGTCCTCAGAATTACTTCTGTGTTGGAAACAACTTCTTCCTCTGCAGAAAATGAAAAGATTTTTAATTAAAAAGCAGGAACGTTTCCTCTGAAATATCCGATGCAACCACACGTGTGTCAATTTACTACACACATTTTCACACTGCAAACAGAGTGAGAACACAGAGTAAAAATATAAAGAGGAGAAGGTAAACAAAGTCCTTCACAGAAAAACAACATTCTCAGGGCCACCACTGGGGTGTTGGGAAATAAAACCTTTCCAGTTGGCTTTGAGGAAAGGAGTGATCTTTGTGCCCCAGGCCAGCCACTGAGTCACCATTTATGAGCAGTGCCACATGCTGCTGTGTCCAAAACTCAATATAGCCTTTTACTCACTGCTTTCCTCCTGAGTTCTTCAACTCCCACCCACCCAGCCTCTCTCTAAAGGCAAAACAACTGTGATGAGAATGGCTAAACCACTGGCAGCTAGGGAGGAAATTACCCTAATGTTTGTCAGTGCACCTGCCCTCAAATGAGTTTCAAAGCAATTTAAAACCAAACAAGCACAACCAAAATCAATTCAGTCACTTCTGTATATGAAACTGCACAAATGTTCAGTTATTTCTGGGCCTGCTCTGCTTCAGATCTAACTGATCACAGTGATTCAGTGCCTTTTAACACACAAAGAAAATGAGAATTATGCATTAGCCAGTGACTCGCAGAGTCACTCATTCTTGTCATGGATCTACAGTGGATTGTGGTGTTTGTTCCACCAGCTCTTTCTCACTTGAGGCAAATGTGATTATTTCTGTAGGCTCAGCGTGCTCTCACCACTCTGCTGCCTCAGCATGGGGCTCAGCACTTTTGGGGATTTGCTCCTGAAGCTCTGTAACAGCAGTGGTTTCAGGATGCAAGTCACAGGGCTGGCTCCAACCTATAAAACCTCCGGCTGCTTTTAGCCCAGGGCTCTTTTTAGGAAAAAGAAGAGCTCTCCCTGTGCACAGGAACGTTACAGCAGAGCAAGGTTTGGCATTCCAGCTGCTCAGCATCCATCTCCTCCAAGTGGCCCATCAGCTGCACTCCACAGACCTGATGGGTTTTGAGAGAAGACTCGGTGTCTCCAGGCTTCATGCAGAACACGAGGGTGCTGCAACCACCCAGACTCCCCAGGGCACAGCAGGTTTGGCTCCACAGGGCACAAACAGCTCAGGGACTGCAGCTGGAACATCCAAGAGAGAACTGAGCACCAGCTCCCCACTGGATTGAGGCTGATCCACATGAGGAACCCGGTGGCACACAGTGTCACAGCCCAGCTGGCTGTGGGATAACCTCCCTTTGCAGGCAGGAGCTCAGGTTGTGTCAGCACAGGAAGATTTCTTCTTTTTTTGCCAGTTTTTCTCCCCATTGTTGCTGGTTCTTACTCAGTTTCATGTGGTGTTCAGGATTTTAACCATATCTGGTTACACTTTTGTCCTCAGAACCAGACAAGGTGGTGCCTATTGCAAGCATCCAATCCACAAGAGGAGAACAAATAATCAGAGAGTGAGAAATTTCCTGATTCAAAAAGAAAAAACAATCTGCTGTGGGCAAGGCTGCTTTGGATATTCTGAAACAGCTCTATTCAATACATTCTACTTTTGGGGCTCTGAGCCCAGGAACAGTATCCTAAAACAGCCCTTGGCCTTGGCACTGGAAAAAACTTCCCAATCTCTCATTCCACAATGTTCACATCCTTGATCCTGTTATCTGTAACACACAGAAGGGTTTTAACTGCAACAAGGAGAGTGCAGGTACTGGGGAATGCAGCTGTGAGATCTGACTGCCCCAAGGATGAGGAACATGCTTGAGAAAAGTTTAATTATTTGACTAAAGGAACTACTTTGCTGCCTTAATATCTGTTTGCTGTTACAGTACTCACAAGAGTTTTATTGGAAATGCACTTAGAATCCTGTGCCAGGCCCATCTCAGAAATCCATAAAGTGTATTAATATTGCAGATGCATTTATACAGAGGGAAGCAAACAAAAAAAGATCAAGCTGAAAACACCTTCATGCTCAGGGAACATCACAGAGAAAAAAAGGAAGCTTAGCATCTCTTTCTTCTGCAGCAGATAACTGGCTTCTGTGAAGAGTTTCTGCAAGCTCTGTTGTTTCCATTGTAATGTAAAAACACTACATGGAAATCAAAGGACCCAGAGAATAAAGTTTCCAGAGTTGCCAGGTTCAAGCTGGTGAGCAGCAGGGGTACACTTCTCAATTCCCTCTTCTCCTCCCTCCCCCAAGAGGGCACAGAATCCAACACGTACAAATTCCTCCTGATTAAATTCCAAAGGCTGTTTTTTTAATATGTATTATGTTCTAAAGCTCAGTTTAAAACAGCCCCAGGTAAGCCTGGCTTTAAGCACAGGTAACTTGGCCTGCATAGATTAACTCAAACACGCTTGACGAGTTTTTGCCCAGAACCGCTCTGAAAGCAGATCAAAGCTCCACAGATGTGGCTCAGGATCTGCTCCCGCCACTACACACGAGCCTGCTTCATCTTCTATCCACTAAAGCACCCGTGCTGGAGGAGAAGCCAACTTCCAAGCTCAAAAAATGCAGCATCAGATTATAAAGCAGAGTCATGGGCAGCCGGAGTAGCCGAGCTGTGACGTGCCAAGCAGCGAGCAGGAGCCAGACAGCTGATGGGGCTGGGCAAGAGCCACAAGCAAGCACTGTGTTGTAGGGAGCTTTTCAGGAATCCTCCTACTCAGGAGTCTTTGCAAAAGACTAAACTGCTGCTGTCTTTGCCACTGAATGAAATCCTGCAGAGGAACTTCTGAACAAAATATCCTTTCAGTTTATGCAAACGCTGGCACACACGGCCTTTACACTCAGGCCCGGCACAGCGAAGGTTTTATGGTGCTGAATGTTATAAAAATGGCTTTGTCTGCTCCTTAGAGTAACGTTGTTCTGGTCAAGTTCATCTAAGGCTAAAAGGAGTGCAACTTTTTAGAGGGAGGTGATACGTGTGAGGATGAAGATGAGGGTTCAGCACTGCTCTGAAACCAGGAGCCTAAATCCTCCCTTTGGGATATACACCGGCACAAGCGTACTCATTTCTAGGGACAAAAGGCACAATGTCCTTGTCAAACAAGGTAGAAATTCTTATGGATATTTATCCACCAAACAAGTGACCCTTTCTCTGATTACTTCTACTGCCCAAATACTCAACAGGAACTTTATCAGCACTTGTGCTCATAAAATAAACTGCCACGACAGCTGCATACAGGTTCTTTTCTTTGACCACTGAATATATTCTCTGACCCTGCAATGAAGGAGCTAAAAGTATCAACCCACAAAAAGTCTAAATTTATTAAAGCTGAGCTTCTGGTTTAAATTCATATCCAAAAGTATCCTGTATACCACCTATTCCCTATACTGCCCTCCTTTCCATGAATATAATAATAAACTAGTTCTGACGGCGAGTCTCTGGGACAGCAGAGCAGTGTGTGCTGAGCCTGAGAAATCATCTCATTTGCTTCAAGTGAGAAAGAATCAGTGTGCACTTTTTTCTAGACCTCCTACAGCTTGCCCCAAAATGACTTCTGCCTTCCATCTGTTTAGACACATGCAGAAGTCAAATCATGTCATGACCTTGAGCAGCCATCCAGAATCCTATAAAAAATTCAAGCACTAAGGCATGCAGGAATTGTCTCTTCATTACCAATATCCTCCTCGTGCTTTGCTAATGCAGTGCAAGCCAAGCATAAGGGAAAGGATGTTCCCAATCAGTGTTCCTGAGCACCTGACCCGAGTTTGGGAGAGCAATCTGTACCTTATTCATGTTGGTGGTGTTGGGAATGCAGGAGGGGCTGGTGTGGAGAAGGCTGAGCTCCAGATCAGTGAGCATCTGTCGGGACTGGGCCAGTGAGCGCTCCAGCTTCCAGAACAGGGAACTGGTATCCTGGAGGACACAGAGAGGAGCCAAAGTTATGGAAGGATCTTTTTTTTTGGAGTATTTCAAAGAATTATAATGCACCAAGAATCAGCATTTTGATTTTGAAATGTTTCTGTTCAAAATACTGCAACCTATCAGACTCTAACTGCTGGTGTTTCTGATAAACACAGAGCCCTTTCCTAGTGCCATTTTTTATCAGATTTCAATGTCCATGTGTATGGAGCTCACACAAGAGAGGTACTTCAGGGATAAAGGGGAGAATGAAGACATGAGAAGGAGGGAAGACCAAGCAGAACAGGAAAGAAACAATGTCCAATAGCTTCTGACAGATGCATCCAAGTGTACTCAGATATTTGGTGGAATTACCAATTAGCCAGCATCCATTTCCCTCAAGCTTTTCATTCTAAAACCTTATTTATTTTTTAAAAACTCATTTATACTTATGCTATCCAAGACATATTGAGACAACAAGGAGTTATTTTTAAGAAATATGTTACCACCTTTTCCTCAAGCCTGCTGTCTCATCATTTGAGTCCCTACTTTTTCCATGCCGGGAGACATTTGCATTCCTACCACCAGTCATAATTCCCCATAATTCCCCTTAAAATCAGTCAAGGACATTGTGCAATGAGATACTGACTGTGTTCATGCAGCATCTGTTTGTTGGTTTAGTCACTGCCAGGTCACTGATGTCCAGAGGGGAGTCTTCACCAGAGGATTTCCCGGAATTTTGAGTCATGTCGCTCTTCTGAGTGGATGTCAAACGGGGAGAAGCCAAGGGGTAGGAATTCTGATCCATGTTTTCTTCACTGTTAAAAAAAAATTAAGACATTGGCAGAAACAGTATCACCATCCTTTTTAAACTTTCAAGGGAAAATCGTGGCACAACATAAATAACTGTGGGCCCTGAGCCAAGGAAACCAAGAAGCTTGGGAGTGTTCCTCAGAGCATTCCCATGTTTAACAGCTTCCCTAGATCACTTTCATCCTCTGAGGACGAAGGTTTGACATTCAACCAGTCTCAACCAGCTCCATGCCCACGTGCTTGAGTGTGTATTTAACCTTGCAAAGAGCACATGAAAGGCAATTCTTCGTTCTTCCCAATACTCCGCTGCTCGCTCTTCTCTCACACCCAACTCTCTTTTTGGGTTTAATCAACCATTAGGCAAATTAATATTTGCAGGCGTACCTTTCAAGGGAATTTCACAGCGTTTTACAGTCATCATCTCACTTCAGAGATCACAGGAGAGCTTTCCCAAAGAGGCTTGGGTTTATTTATTTTTAAATACAGGAGCAAACCACATTTATCAACTTCTGAACACAACAGAAGCAGAGTGCTAGCCCTGCCTGGATTGGCAGATAATGAAAAAAGATGTATATTTTAAAGAAAAGATCATCTTTGAATTTGTAACATTCCATTAGATACTCTTTAGATACTTATTTTGGTGTAACAATGCATTCCATGCATGGCAAGACTGTTAAAAGTAAGTGTATTTCTAACTGACATTCAATCTAGGAAAAAGCCCTCATGAGAGTTGCCAGCTCATGAGTGTCTGCTGTGTCCCATTTCACTTCTCCCATAAAACACTGGGATAGAACAGACTCTCTTTTAGGAGAGAAAAGCTCATGTCTGTGTGTCTGACAAGGAAAGGTTCTGTGGAGATGTGAGGGAACAAGGAGCCTGGAACAGGGATGTGAGGAGATGAGATGAGCATGGCCTGAAAAACACACAGGTTGGAAAGGAAGGGGAAACAGGCTTGATTTTGAGGCAGGGATGTAGCTCAGGAATGGGTGGCTTAGTCCAGCCCGAGCAGACTCAATGAGTACCTGCTGATGCTCCATCTTTAAAACGAGAATTGAGATAAAAATCCAAAGGCAGCAAACGTTGGCCCAACATAAACAAAGGCACCAAGTCAGAGCACACAGAAATGATTCCTGCACTCTGGGATTTCACAATCCCCTTTGCCATTGGGGAAGGTATTTGACTGTTAACAGCCTCCTTGTTGGCTGTGCTGTTCCAGAATTCAGGAACTCATGGCAAAAATATTTGCTGGGCTGACAGGGAGGTGCCAGCACCCTTCCCTAAACACAAACTACATCATCAGCACTATGAAAGCAGCAATGGAAAACTGGAGGATCCAGATTGAAGTCCCAGGAGGAATGCTGTGTTTGGTCTCTGCCATTAATCCCTCACAGAAGCAACGCTCCTGCCTTCCTCCCGTTTACGGGCGAGGATTTATTGCTTGGCAAATCCGAGTCAGCAGAGGCTGGAGAGCAGACAGTCAGGGATTTGCACTGAGTCAATCCATCTCCAACTAGCAGGGCCCTGGGACCAAATGTGGGCATCAAGAAAACTGGACAGCTCAGCAGCAAATCCCCAGTGGGCAGCGCAGCCCCCCCACAACTGGAGGATCTCTCTTCCAGCTGCACTGCCCAGGTTGAACTTGTTCCTTTTCCCTCAAAATTCACTCAAGGACAAGACAAATAGGACAAGACAAAAAGTGAAAGCAGCTTTCATGATCCAGCCTCCAAAGGGATTTGGAGGGATGGCAGTGTGTCGTCGGTGCTGCCGGGGGAGTAGATGAGAAAGGTCAGGGTAGACAGAAGGGGAGTGGAGTCTTTTCAATGATTTATAGGCAGTGGGAACTAGAGAGAGCCCACACGGCGTGTGAAGCTCAGCTAAGGCACGTGGGAATGTGCCAGGCCAGCATTCTTTTTCAGTGGCTGCCCATTCACCTTGTTTCTGAACAGGTCTGTCTCACTGCAGCAGCCATTTCTACAATATTTCTGTCTCAAAAGCCACTCAGAGTGAAAGCATCCATACATCAGCTCTTTCCATTCCATAACATTAATCTGTTTGGATGCTGGGCAGACTTGCTGGCAAACACTGTTAGCAGGTTTAAACAGCTGTTCATTTACTGTGCTTGTCAAACCACCAGCTGGAAAGGCTCCTCCTCGGGCTAAAAGGCAGCTATGAAATCGCTGTGAAACTTCAGAAATCCTTCTAAAATAGAGCTGGTAAATCAATTTTTTGAAAGGAAGTAGAGGAACCAAAAGAACAAATCCACAGCAAGTCCCAGCTCTGAATGCCTTTGCTTGTGCAGGCACAAAGCCACTTCTGTAAATGCAGAGCAGCGTTTTTATCTCGGAGACATTCCAGCACCACTGAGGCACCTGAGTCTTCTTGTGACACTTCTCAGCATCAGAAACCTCATTCTGCTCGTCCCCAACCACATGTCCTCTTCCTCCCACAGCACAAACAGAAGGATAGAGTCCCATGAACTGGAGAGTGGACAGATTGCTGTCCTTTAAATCTTGCCATCTCATTTCGTGCCCTGACAGAGGCAGCAGCCTGTGCTTAGAGCTGTGTCCTACATTCTTGCCCAGCCAAGGTGTGATTTCTCAATAGGAATAACACAGTCACTAAAGCCTCACACAAAACCTGGATCTGTTTCTTGCCTCACAGAAACATCACTGTACAAGTCCAGCTCTGGTCAGAACATATTTGACCCATCAGAGTTACAAGCAACACCTGGGATTTCAAAAAAAATCGTAAGATTTTCACAATTAGTTTATTTGGCTAAGTTCTATGGTATTGCAGCTTCTCCTGCCCACACAGCTCTTGGGGATAAGAGATGAGAAAAAAATAAATGCATAAAAATAGAATCATGATACTTTAAGAGCTATTTTTATTTTAAATTTGTTACTTTTCAAGTCGATAGGCTAAATTTAAAACAGCAGTTACTTTAAACATAGCTTGAGATAATATTGAGAGCTTATACACCTAAGTTTCTACATAACTCTAGCTTATACTTATTTCTTAAAGGCTACAAACTCATAACCTTTTGGAGCAGGTACATTTCATCTCTTTTGCAGTCTCGAAACAGCTGTAATCTTTTCCACAGTGCGTGTTTCCATCTCTCTTTTTGGGTTTGAAAATCTCCAGCCATTCCAGATCTGATAGCGGCTTCCATCGTTCATCTTTATTTATAATTAAGTTATTAATGTAGGAATCAGATTCAGACTTGCAAGTCATAGGAGTCTCTCTGCTTTTTTGGCTAGACTCAGTTTCAGATCTCTCTTCCCAGGTTTTGTTTCCATCATCAGATTTGTCAGACGTGATGCTGTTCTGGATCAAAGTGCTTTGCAAATCTACACGAGATCTGATGTTAAGCCAACGATCATACGAAGGCAAAGGCACCTCAAAGGTTTTTCGGTCTCTGCTTTTCACTCCATTCTCTCCAATTTCCCTGTTTCTCAATGGCCTCGTGTTGTTTGCCTCACGAGATTTTTCACTGTCTAGCTCATCAAAGCTTGATGCAACATCCTGCTTTTCTCCTTCTTCCGCAGGGACAGCCAAGCCTTTCACAACTTTCTGACACCGGTCTAAGAACGCTGAGGCAGTTTCCTCCAAGTCTGAAGCATTCTGTAACTGTCTATTATCTACTTCACACATCTCAGGGCTGGGTTTTACCCTACTTGCTGGAACTGGTGCAGTTCCACACTCCTCGCACATCCTGTGGCTGCCCTCAGTCCTACCCATGTCTGTCTCGCTGGGGCTTTCAGAGGCAGAGAATGTGGCCCCTGTGCTACAAGGGCACGACAAAAACAAGTCAGAAACACGGCAGGTAAAGAGCATCCCCAAGTGCACTCCTAAAGCTCTACACAACACAGGCTGCTGCCACGGCTCTGCAGCAGCTCACACACCACCAGGCAGCTGTATCCTGCCAAAACCCCACAGAAAATCTGCCCAGATTTGGCTGTTACTTTCCAAAATCAGTCTGAGAGCTCCCTCATGTTTTTATACAGTGTGGTGATTCTGTCTGAGCCTCCAGGGCGTGCACCAATTCTCGAAGTTTACTTCCTAAAATAAACTTTGCTTTTTAAACAGAAGTAGTAGGGAGCCAAATTAACACCCCTACCACCAGACTACTTCACTTTATAAAAAAAAATCATGAGCTGTCTGGCCTGCTACAACACTCGGTCTGTGACTGATGTTCACGGTCTCTCCTGACCAAATAAAAAACAAGGCACTTGACAGCTTCACTGGATGTTTGTGGTTGAGCCCAGCAAAGCCATCCTGACCCAGCA
This sequence comes from Aleadryas rufinucha, assembly GCA_013397815.1. NCBI lineage: Eukaryota > Metazoa > Chordata > Aves > Passeriformes > Aleadryas > Aleadryas rufinucha. The sequence goes on from VZTH01014090.1 coordinate 20,196, forward strand.
CACACCTCTGTTAGGATGTTAGTTAAGGCAGAACAGTGAAGTCTCTCTTTGAGGATAAACTATTTAAGAAAAAAAAAATTAAAAATATCTTTACCTCCTTCCACTTGCTGCCTCTTCATGCTTTTGCCTGGAGTCCTGAGAGCTATCCAAGTTCACATGAAGGAAGTGTAAGTCCCGCTGCTGTTTTACACAGACCTATCAGAGACAGTGAGGGGCATTAGTGAATGTCTGGGTGCAGGAACATCATCATCAGGTAGTACCACAGTGCCTGCCTTCCAAAAACATCCTCAAAATGTTTTTATAAACCAATGCCTGTAGTCAAACTATTGACAAAGACTTCCAAATCTAAGAGGACATCTCTGTATGTATTTAGGAAAATAGCATTTTGCAGCAATAAGTAAGATTTCTATTAGAAGACTGGAGTATTCTTCTAAGATGGAACCACACTGAAACATAAATAAAATATCATTACTGTTACCTGATATTTAATTCATGTCATTATTATGTTGTCCACAGCTACAGAATTACAGGACATGGACGGTGATCACGGGATTTGGCTTTTACTGCAGAGGAATTTTTGTGAAGCTAATGGAGAAGGTAACTACCCATCAATTATTTACAATTCAAAAAATGGAACATGCCTTGAAAACCTCAACTGAGAGCAGGTGAACACACAGGGTTTAAGCCTTGAAAAACACATCTGCCAGGACACCACGTCCCTTACACTGCTGAGTTCACCTTGGGCACGTGCAATCCCAATCCTGCTGCCCAGGAAGCACCATGGGCTTTTCAGCCTGACCCCAAATGAAATCAATCAACATTCTACAGGGATCCCAGCAAGGCACAAACAGATTTTTTTCTTCCTTAATTAACAATATCTAGATCTAACTGTTTCACACTGTTCCACGAAGGTCTGATGCTCCTGAAAATGCTTCTCTAACCTCAGAGCAGAAACACCACCAGGGCTGTACCTGTCGCAAACTGGACAACTCTTTTTCAATCCGCGCTTGCTTGGACTTGGCAAACTGATAAAGTTGATCCTTTCTCTGTGCTTCCTCCACTGTTTCAAAACATAACACAATTTTTTATTACTTCAGGTGAATAGACACAAAGCATTGCTAATGCTGTGTCTGTAGCAGTAGAAGGCGGTACCGAAACAAAACAAAAGCATTTTCTTAAGATCAACGGGATCTGTTTCTCCTCCAGATAAAAAGAACACAAAACCCACAAGAAAACTAAAAAAATCAGGTGTTTTCCTTGGACTTTTCCTCAGCACCTGGCTTCATTTTACCAGCAGCAATACCGTGCTTCAGTGACTGATTTATTTAACATTTTCAGAAAGGAAAGGAAATAGAAAAGGGAAGGGGAAAAGGAAAAAAAAAGAGGCAAGGATAAAGGAAATTCAGTTAATTAATTCTAACTCATGCATGTACAGGGAAGTGCTGAGAAACACTTCTCAATTCTATTGGTTTTAAAGTAATGAGACATGGGATTAAAATCTGGAAAAGGTCATAGCAGACTAAAAGTGATAGGCAAGGAAATTATCTCACAGCAGAGGACACCTTTGAGCACCTAATCCTTCAAGGTCCCTGTGGTTGTCCCCAAGAATATTGCAGTGACCTTTCCTATTCCCTGCAGCACCAGATGTTCTTCCATCCAAAACCAAAGGTATTATGGAGAGCAAGATGCAGTTCACCAAGGCCTGCATATTAAGCCAGCCTAAACCAAACCCATCACCTAAAGACAGCAACAGAGAAGAGAAAGTCTCAAAATTTTCAGGAGAGAATCCCCTGAGCCACTTACTCCTCCCTGTGTCATCACTTTGGTGAACTTTGTGCTTTCACAAGATTTTATAAAGTGTCCCTGCAGAAGCCCCAGATATTGCTTCCACGGAAGAATGGCACACAAGGGATATACTTTTATTAAACTGCAAGGAAGGCAGGTAACAAGCTGCCTCCTTCACAGATATCAGTGAATTGCTGCCTAGAAGTCTCTGAGCTGTTGAAAGCCAAGGCACTAAAGGCCAGCTGCCCACCCTTACCTGCCAGGATCAGCTCACTCCTCAAGCAGCCATTTTCTTGTTTCAGGTGACTGATTTCTTCCTGGTGCTTGCTGCTTTCTTTCATCTTTTCAGAGAGGACATCTGTAAAACAAAGTGTTAACGTTTCCCAGAGTGAAAAGGAATGGTGCTGGCCTGCACTGAATCAGGTGCCAAGTACAAACATTCACCTTTCATCTTATTCACTTGAAACACTACGTCGTTCAGTGTCAGTTTGAGGTCCTGCTGTTCTCTGTTGCGACTGAATTCCTCCAACTTTGCTGCACGCAGTGCACCTTCCAGGGTCTTAAATTTAGATGTGACCTCAGTAATCTGATCAGTTGTTTCAATTAAGGCCTTGTCCTGAAACAGGAAACAGAATGAATTCTTATTTTTTGTATCATGGATAGGTTTTGACAAAGCAACAGCACATCATTCTGCAGTAGTTAAAGCAATCCACAGATTTCCTTCTGAGCTTTTGAGGAAAAAATCCCCGAAATTAAAGCTTGGAAACAAGCCTGTTTATGGAAATAAACCAGTTTATTGCTGACCACTTTTCCCTTCTCAAACAAGCCTAAGAATTAACCATGAGTGAGATCAACAGTGACAGAAGCTCATGGCACAGTCACCAACAGCTGCACTGCAGTTTGACCACATTTAGTGCCCATGAGCTGACAGATGTTACAGATGTTGCAGATGTTACCTTCAGCTGAAGCATAGTGAGAAGCTCCTGTTCCCTCGCTTGCAGCTGGCCTGTTTTAGCAGACAGTTCCAAAACTGAGCAGTGGAGACTCTGATTTTTCTCCTAGTGAACAGAAATAAGTGTCAGCTGTTACTTCAGTGATTCAAAGTTATTATTTTTTCCCAGTAAATGCATCCATGCTATTTAAACATCATCAATGGCAATGTGGGATCCTGAGCAAACAGGAGAAAAGAGGACTGGAGTAAAAATTGTTCCCCATTTTGCTTGTGATCAAGGGTCTAAATAAGCTGCATGTCTCAGCTTTTGGAATGTTACAGTTCATCACAGGCATCCTGTACATGCATGGACTGCAAAATCACATCATTACTCAATCCCTACCTCCAGAGCCTGGCAGTGAACAGATGAATCTGATACTTTTTGAGTGAGCTCTTTAAACTTCTGTTGCGTGTTTTCAAGTGTCATCTTACTGTCATTATGCTGGGATTCTAATAACTTTAACTTTTTGGTCAGTGATTTTATAATTGCATTTCTCTCGTTCAGCTCACCTGAAAAGGAAGGAGACAAAGTTCTCTGTGAGAAAACAGCTCAGAGGCTGTCATGCAACTTCTAAAATCTCAGAAATCATTTAACCCAGTGTTTTAAAATCATTCAATTCAGAACTGGATGCCTGTGTTGCACACTCTGAAGGAGGATTCCCTGGCTGCCCAGGTCAGATGGAACAGGAACTGTGTGGTGAGCTCTGTACTGAGACTGTTCAGAGCCCCCAGGTGTTTCACTGGGTGGTTTGTGTTTGTTCAGAGCTGTGCAGCAGAACCTTGGAGCACAGGGCTCTGTAACTCGCCAGCAGGTCGCAATATTTTCTCTTCCCCCACATTTATTTAATCAGATTATTTTTTAAAGAATTCACAGAAGCAATTTACACATTCAGACAAGGAAGAGTTATCTGATCATCATACCCCCTTCAAGATCAGATCACTTCAGCACCAGTGTGGAAGTTTAGATCTCAGAAATAGACAATGAAATTTAAAGGCTGAAGGGTAAGAAATAGTTCTTTATATGATGCAAAACTGTTATTGAGGGGTCAAAGCACCTGAACATACTTAGAAGACCAAGATCTTACACTTTACACCACAACACTTACTGGTTAGTAAGCTGCATCGTTCTGCTAAAGTCAGTATTTTTTGGCGATCATCTTCCCAGGCCTGAATGTGTCTCTCATGCACTGCCACCATGTCATTGAGCTCCTTGTCACGATCTTTCAGTTCTGCAATTAAAAGCTTGAGTTCTTGTCTCTGTCTCCTAATGATGCCGTTCTTGTGATCTGGGCTAAATGCCTATAAAGGGTGAGACACGGAATGCATTTCAACACAAGGAAGTGACAAATTATCTCGTAATGAACTCGAGGGTTTTATTTTCGGTAGAGCTATGTTTATATTATAAATAGAGACCGTTTCAAAAAGTTCCTTATGCTCGTGGCACCACCTGTGGCCCTGGACTGAAGCCCTTTGCAGAACACGGTGGCACCACCTGTGGTCCGTGACTCAAACCGCCAGCAGTACAATGAGCGCCCTCCGACCAAAAATAGAGCCGATTGTTAACGGCGCTTTCACGTTTTACCTGGGGCGAAGCAGAACGCAGCAGTGATGAACTCATAGGGGACTGGGGGCCAGAGCGCTGCCAGGCATTAGTGGAACCGGGAACGCTTCGAGGATGTCACGGTCAGCATGGAGGCTCCCCCGTTCGGCACCCCCGGTACCCGCCGACCCTGAGGGAGCACAAGCGGCGTTGAGCCGGAGCGGGGCGGGGGCGGCCCTGCGGCCTCCCGCAGGCCTGAGGAGGGGCCCTGAGGTACCACCCCCGGGGAGCGACCCCCCTTCCCGAGCAGGCCTGCAGGGGTTCCCCGCTGTCCCGCCCGGCTGGGGCGGCCCTTCCTAAGCCCGGGGGCTTCCCGTGCCTCCTGAGCCGCCGCCCCCGCCCG
>VZTH01014092.1:8474-78297 GCA_013397815.1 Aleadryas rufinucha
GGTATTTTTTTTTTTTTTTTTTTTGCACGGTATTGGATTTCATTGCGAAAGAACGGCTCGGTTCACTTGTAGCTTTGCAGCTGTCCTGCACTGCCCTGGTACGAGACTTGGGGAGGTTTGGTGGCTTTTATTTGCCAAGGATGCTGCCGCGGGTCGGGCCGGAGCGGCGGCGCTGCGCTGGGGCCGGTTGCCCAGTGGAGTGCTGACATCTAGTCGCAGCCGGCCGCGCTGCAGCGCCGGGGGAGCCGTGCCGCACATCCGCGGGTTTGGGTTCTCTCTGCAGCAAACACCTCGAGTCCCACGGGACTGGGACGCAGCCCCGCTAATGAGCTAAGTTAATAAGTGATATCGTGTTTCCCGGAGAAAGCCGGCCGTGCCTTGGGCCGCAGCCAAAGCAGCGTGGGCTGCAGGTCGAGGGAGGGATTCTCCGCTCGGCTCTGGTGGGACCCCGCTGCAGTGCTGTGTCCATCTCCGGGGTCCCCGGTGCAGGAAGGACATGGACCCGTTGGATCAGGTCCGGAGGAGGCCACTAAGTTGATTAAATGGATGGACCATCTCGCCTATGAGGAAATTGGGATTGTTCATCCTGGAAGAGAAGGCTTTGGGGTGACCTCATTCCAGCCTTCCAGAGCCTGGGAGGTGCCTGCAGGAAAGATGGAGAGACACTATTTACAGGGGCACAGAGTGATAAGACAAGGGGGAATGGCTTTGAACTGAAAGAGGGTAGGTGTAGATTAGATCTTAGGAAAAAAATCTTTACTGTGATGGTGGTGAGGCACTGGAACAGGATGCCCAAAGAAGCTGTGGCTGCTTCATCCCTGAAGAAGTGTTCCAGGCCAGGTTGGATGGGGCTCTGAGCAACCTGGTGTAGCGGAAGGTGCCCCTGCCAACAGCAGGGGGGTTGGGACTAGGTGACCTTTAAAGTCCTTGCCAGCCCAGGCCATTCAGATTCTCTGATTCTATGAATTCTGCCAGCCAGGAAGCACCAAAGCCTCCTGTCCAAAGCATGGAAAGGTCATCTCCATAAATTTTGGGAGGAGTTAACTTTAAAACACTTAAGACCATCTCCTAATGTTTCTTGGATGGAGAGAAAATAGCGGGATCCTGGATCTCAATTTCTGTGGCAACTGAGAGACTTTGACCCAGCTTGCATTCTGTGTGTCAGACGTGCACTGAAGGCAATCTCCAGGAAGGATGGGAGGATGCAGCTGGTTTTGCATCCTCTGGGCCAACTGAGGCATTCTGGGCTAATTGGAAAGCCAAAGTGGTCCCCAGCATAAACTAAAGCAGGTGACTACTCCAGCTTACTGCTGAGCTGTGGTGCCATCTAGAACGACTGAGGGCTGAGCCATATGGCATAAGCTCTCTCCTGATCCCAAAATACCATGCAGCAAAGGCTGGGAGGATGGATCGAATAGAGATGCTCCATTGCTCAAACATGAGAAGGTGGTCGTTCAGCTCCCCTTATGACTCCTCTGTGGCACTCCAGAGACCCAAGGGAACTGTAGGAATGGCCAGCTTTGGCTGTGTTACTCAGGATCCAGCTGCTGCCTCGTCACTTCCCCTGGTAACTCATCTCAAGTCAGAGCCTGTTTTCTTGTGAACCCCAGGTTCTGTCATCACCATGAGTCAAGGGGCAGCCAAACATACTTCTCCACTGTGCATGTGTCACATGTCATCATGTGCATGTGTGCAGACACATGCTCTACATTCTCATAAGCCTTTCCAAATGTTTATCTCGGATTAGGAGAGTTTGAACGCATAGTCATAGCTGTCAGCAGTGAGCCACAGAAATGTAGAGGTCCCTAAGCTTCCCAGACAATGGAGCATGAACGAGTCTTGGAAGAAGCTTAGCGAGTTCTTGCAGATGCCAGCAGAAACACTGAAGTCAGCTTCATGGCTGAAAATACTTGCTCCCAGAAGGGAAAAAAAAGAAAATCTGCCTGTGAGTATTCATGAAATAAGAAGTCAAGAGCTCATGCCTCAAAATGGTAACCAAACCTTTGCATGTCCCTTGCACCCACAAGTCAAGGGTGGTCTTGAGTGTTGCTTCATTCTCCTGTGGCAGGTGAACATGTGCACAGTCATTTGTGACTGATCAGCAGCTTTAGTTCAGATCTGTGTCTTTCAGCAGCATAATGCTGCCAGGAGAGACAGGCATTCAACACCTAAAGCTATTTTAGACACTGGTGATGCTCAGAATGTGGTGAGACAGCATTTCAGTGACATTATCTGAGCCTTGCTTAGCATACAGAGAGTCCCACTGGACCACAATTCCAAAATATGAACAAGATTTAGGTAAAGAGTTTCCACTGAGCATGGATAGGATAGATATAGGTTCCCAGTTCCTTTAGGTATCTTTGGAAAAAAAAAACCCAAAACAGCTATACATTAAAGCTACTAACAGTTTAAAGGTAGGCATGTTTTTAAATTCTTTGCTGTTTGATTTTCCAAGAGAAGCTTATGTATCTCATGTTTTTAAAGTAAATCACTTTAAAATTCAAGCTCACTTTCCCAGTTACAAGTTACCTGGGTGCCTTGGAGCTTTGCAGTCCTCTACATCAGCCCTCCCAGGAGCGTGCTTGCTTCCGTGCTTCTCCATCTTTTAAATCAGCCCTGCATCTGCTCCTGTACTGCTCCATTATTTAAATCAAGGCTGCATCTGCTCCTGGTACTACTGGTGACCTTTGCCCTGGGTCAAGTGTTAGTGATCCATAGATCAAATATCTTTCCTTTAGAAGATAATGTATTCTCTTAATAAATCATTTCACCCCCCTTTTTCCATATCGCCTCTGCTGATGACCCTATAAAAGAGGGTTGCAGCAACACTGGTGTTTCTACTATAAATTCCTCTTCATGGAGGCTCATAACTCATCTTTAGTTTGTTTTACATGCAGGGTTCCAGTCTGGGGGCACATTTGTTTTTATTCCCCTTTCAAATTGTTTTGAAATATTTCGCATTATAAAATAGACAAAAATACTGATGTACAGTGTATAGATATTTTCCTCCTTTATAATCAGTCCAGATCTTTGAATGGAAATTATGATTAGGAAATGAATATGTAATGGGATTTCAGTAATTTTCATATGCTCAGAACAAATATTGATATTAAAACACATTTCTGAACCCTAATTCAGTAATTTTACTACAGTTTTATTACCTTTTCAAATGTGTATTTGCATGAAAATGTCGTGGTGCTAGTGCCTACTGCTTGCAGGCTCCTTTTAAAAATAAAAATAAAAAAACCCCTTCATGTGAAAGAAAGAGAAAGACACAGACTACATTGCTGTTTGGTAGGACTTTTCTGAAGTCTAAAATCAGTTGGTATGAAGGTCATTCCATCTCCTTATAGCCTAAGAAACTGGGCTCCATGGGGTAGAATAAAATCTCCTGCATTACTCAACTGCAAGGAAGAATTTGTGAACTTAATATCCCAAATGACCCTTCTGGAGGGTTCTTCAGCCCTAACTGCATTTCTCATTTTCCTGATTTGCACCATTGCAGCAGACACTCGGCTGTTGGCACTGTGCAGTATTTTCAAATGATTATGTGTAAATTGCTGCAAATTATAGCAAGAAATTAACTGTAACTCCCATGGCATATTTTTATCCTTGTGTTTATTATGATTTTCTAATCCTCCAAAAAGCATGCTGAGATGGCATTTCTGTGCTCCTAGGAGAAGGCTGTGAGCAGAAATAGCAAACTAATCTGTCTCCCCAGGTATTTATACCACATTCATCGCTGTGCTGTCTGAGCATGTAACACTGTCCCCTCGATCTCTTTAAGTGAAATGGTGTCCTGTTAAATGAGTGTGAAGGAAGCTGATGCTACCGTGACTAGTTATCCAAACCTGCTGCCATTCTTTAACCAAAGCAGAATAAAAAGAGATTTGCTTTTGAGCTCATTTTTTAATGATGGATCTTTACAGTGCTCTGTGCTTTGAATTACATCTGCCCATCCTCATTGCCACGGCTGTGTACAGAGCCCGGGGTCATCGAGGGAATTAAGCCTGTAAGCATCTTAGCAGTGATACTGATCCCAGGGCCTGCTCAGGCCCTAAAATGCTCTGTCTTTAAGGAAGCTGAGTTCTTTTAGACCCTTCCAAATAACCTCAACTTTTTCCCAGCTGTTATGGGCAGTAAAGCAACACCAAAATGCCCCAGCCGGGAGCGGGGGTTGCTCCGTGCTGGGAATTCACACCAGGAGGAGTGTCCTGCCCCAGCTCACTGAGCGTGGGGAGAAGCACTGAGCCAACACAAACCCCACTGGCCTCCCACAGCAGCAGGAGTGGAACTGTGATGATCTTTCATTAGGCAGCAGTGAGGGTGACTGCCTTTAATCTGGGAGGCATTTTAATGGTTATCGGTGGCAAGAGCAAGCTAACTCCATAGCAGCAGTTCGGTGCATGTAATTCTGAGTTTTCACAATAAAACCCCAGAATACCCACTCATCCTCAGCAGACTTGCCTTTGTATCAATTTGGGACTAGATTCTTGGCATGCCAGGGAATTATGCATCATAATGACTTAATCAAGGGCTTTCACAGTGTATTCTGGAGCTGAGAAACCTTTTTAAACCCAAATGCAGATGGAAGCTTGGACCCAGCAGCGAGTGCTTTGCTCATGAAGTCAGAGGAGCTCTGCCCAGACTGACCCCCTGTGCCTCTGCAAAGCTCTATTGATTTTGGTAACTTCATCTGTGCAGGGATGTGAATCTATCTACAGGGAGCTAAATGAAGCCCAACGTTATCGATTTTCAAGAGCAAAGAACTTTAGTTAAAAATATCTTATGTTTTCTTAATTATTCCTGATTTTGAAACATGGCATCACAGCAGAGTGATGATATTAAAAAGCAACAGTAAGTAAGTCAGCCAGTTGCACGTGATTTAATGCAGTAAGGGCAGAGAGAACGGGATTGACTGAATTAGACAAGGTTTTTATTTGCTCTTTGTCCTGGATAACTGTTAATCACTCAATGAGAAACGCATTTCCAATGGCCAGTGCTCAAGCAACGTAAATAATAGCAACATCCTTGTTTCTCCTTTGCCCTCAATCTCCTTTTGGAGGCTTGACAACAAACAGCCATTCCCAATCTATTTCGTAACTCAGAACCCAGATCCAAAAAGCCCCCATGAAACGTTAATTAGTTTACTTTACTTGTCTCTTCTTTATGTTCCTGAGCTAATAAATGGCCACTGCAATTCCAGAGGGAGTTAATTTTTCTGGCTGCCTACAGGGGATTGAGAGTTGTTGTCTCACTTGAGCACAACTCAGTCCTTTGCTGGATGTATCGGCAGCGTTTGCTACAAAAGGTGGCAAGAGACAAAATCTGGAATAATTGTACCTAGTGTAAAACTTGGTGTTCCTATGGCGTGGCAGACCCCTTCACCCTGCTGAGTTTTGGTTTCCTCATTTCTTGGATGGGCTTCTCCAAAAGATTTGCTGAATCTGGCAATACAATTTAACTTTATAGTTATGCCTACATGTCCTTGAGTAAACCACTGGTCTCTCTGTGACCCAGTTCCCCACTTCTAAAACAGAGGAAATTTGAGAGCTACATTCAGGTCTGTGCCTGTTGCCTGTATTTAGCAGCCCTCCCAAGGAGGTGTGTTGGGGCAGGGGTGTTCTGTGTGTGGTGCTGGGCTGGACCGAGCTCAGGCTGCTGATGATGATGATAACTCTGCAGCCACAAGCTCAGTGGAGCTGAAGCAGGTAAGAGCTGACTCACAGGCACATCGCTCCAGTCATTTGCCATCTGTGTGTGAGTCAGAGCCCTAATATTTGTTTTCCATCCTTTGCTGGAAGTCAGTGGAGCTGTTTATTTATGCAGCAGTTGACACGCTGGGACCTTAATCTCAGCCAGGCCTAGGTGCTGGTTTAATTCATAGCCTAATGTAGCATGTTATGGAGTGAGAGGCTGCCTTTGGCATTGATGTGTATGTGTGTGTTATGTCCTGAATCCCATTTTTCTCCCACATGACGCTGTAGATAGCAGCTAGATCTGCCTGAGAGATGCCAAAGATGTGGAACTCATAATTCTTTGGACGTGTTTTGGTTAAGTCTCCTAAGATTGAGTGCTAGTGAGGCAACCTGAAAGGCAGTTTTATCAAGTTCATCTTTTCAAATCACTTTTCTTTCACAATATGGCTTGCTAGCTGTAAAATTATTCCATTAAGCTTACCACACTCTGAGGCAATTTGTTTTCTTGTGCATTGATCTTTGATCCAAGGTACTTGTTCCTGAAACCATTCTTCCTTTTTAACCACTTAGATGGAAGTTAATTTTGTATAAATTGGAAATTGGTGTAGAACAGCATTTCTTTTGTATTCTGTCCTTTGTTATTTGCTAATCACTTTTTCTGGATAGTCACTTTGTGAGTGGATTTCTATTCAGTCATGGTCAGATTCTTTAGTGTTTAGTGTACTAAATTAATTTGTTGTCTATCTCTCCAAAATAGTTTAGAATTACACATTTCATAAAAGGGTAAAAATCTCATTTTAAAATAAATAAATGGTTTGGCTAGTATGTAATGTTTGGCAAATTGGAAACAATTGTAATAACAATAAACTACATTTATTGTTAATTAACTTGTAATCTAATGGAAACTAATCTCCCCTGGAAGGTAAAAACACACTTGTACGATTTAGTCAGGTTTTGTGTTCGTGGTGTCCAGCTGGATACCCAACAAAGAGAATGTCTGGAGGTTTATTGCAGCAATTCCTTGCCAAACAACGCTCTCTCCATTAGCCACGGCCTCGTGTGAAATCAGGAGGCGTTTTAGGGGCATTGGGGACCTCTAGCTATTGTTTCTCTCTGAGACAATGTTTTCATCCTAAAACATCCATGCCATCCCGTCCTCTTTCTTTCCTCTCTGCAGATTTGCAGCCGTGTCCTGCAGCCTCACATGCACGTGTGCAATGTTTGCTGGTGGGGCTCCCTCCTGCACAGAGGGAGGTAGAATGCAGCTGCAGGAGCCAACCTGGGCAGCTTCTATCTCGATTCTGAAGGGTTCTGAACGCTTCTGAGGAGGCAGGGCTGGGTAACAAAGCGTGGCCTGGAAGCTCACACTCCCAATAGGGTTCAGTTGGAGTGAACATAGTCCCTAATTCCTGATGATATTAGCACGACAAGAATGCTGAGACATTTACAACCCCAATAATACGCTGAAAATTGTGTTCTGTTGTGAAAAGTGACTCGGTAAAAATGTTTCTTCCAAGCTGCAGGAAGCTGCTCTCACTGAGTCCCGACCAAATGTAAGCAGTTTACAAGCAAAAGAACAATATTTATTTCTTAGCTGCCAGCAATATAAAGGGGCTGTGCTCTAGGCTGGTTGCTCAGTAGCCCATGTAGTCGTTTCCCCAGGTAGGTGTTGCTTTGCCTGTGCTTTGTATTTGCAACAGGGAGGTTGCAACTGGGTGTGGAAAAGGTCACAATAGGTTCTTTCCCTCTGATAAACGTACACTTGCTGGAATTAGAGCATCCAATCTGCCGTCTTTGATAACACAAAGCAGAGAATTTCAGTTATTACCTTCTGTGTGTAGCTCATAAATGAGCTAAGACAGGCTCTGCTAGCTAGATGAACGCTCACAGTTTTATCATTTTATTCCTTTTAATGGTTTTGCAGAAATGTAACACTCCAGAACGCTCCGATTCACGCATGCCTCACAACAACTGCTGTGGCTCCTTCTCCCAGGGTATTCCCCCTTGGCTCTTGCACTGGCCCTGGAGCTGCCTGACTGTTGGTGCAGTAAGGCTGTAAACCTTCTTTCTACCCTGAGGTACCTGTTTGATATTCAGCCAAAGTTTGTTCTGTACCACTGGTAAGTTTTACAGAGGGTTCAATGGTTAAACAACCAAAATGGTAGATAAGAATTTCACCATCAAAGCTAAATACCTTCACTGGTGGTGTCTTTATGACCACGTTTTTATACGTCCCTGTACTTGTCTGAGTTAGGGTATGGTGACAAAACATTCTGTCATCATTAGCACCATGTGAACATTAACACTACTGATGTCTCCAGTCTCCATCTCCCCCTTTGTTAAAGTTTTGTTATTTTGATACCTTCTGACATAACTAGATTAAGAAGAGTGTTTAGTCAGCACAGCCTTTTTACTATGAATAAGTGATTGCATCAGTGTTGACTCCTAAGGAATTTGTACAAATTTATTTCTAGAGAGCAGTTGAGTTATCAGCCTCCAGAGAAGTAAATGACAGCAACTGGTTTCAATAATTACAGTGCTTTTAATTTGGCACATTGTCCTTTTGTCATCACAGGGTTTCTTCTTGCTTGAGGAGCCTGAAGAAAGGGAATCTTGACATTTGAGTGATTAAAATCTGGGAAAGTTTACCTTCAGTTTGTGTATAGCATCTCTGCATAGACAGAACAATCTATTGAAGTTAAAAAGATTATTAAGGCAATACTGTGCAGGCAAATTTTAGTGGCAAGAGTTTAGCCATGTATGTCTGACCATATTAATGGGAATCCTACAGCTAAATCCCTGTGCACCCTGGTATGTAATGTACCTAATGATTTCAGTTAAGCACAAAAAACAAGCACCACGTGAAATTGTTTGACTTACAGTGCTTGATGCATGGGAGCCAGAGAGAAAACAGCACTGCAGTGTGAGTATCTCAGCTCCCAGTACTGAGGGACTGAGGGGAGAAGATGGACTTTAGAATAAACATTTTCTGGGACATCAGTGCACACTGCAATGGATTCATGGCACAGGCTTGGATTCAGCTTTTATCCTGCTGTGAAGGATGGACCTTTCTTACCCTCGGTCACAAGAGTCCAGTTGGGCAACACTTGTCTGATTTAGGCTCCTGGCTTCAAAAATGGCACTCATCTGTAAGCTCCAGGAAAGCTTTAATTTGCAAAGAATTTGGTGTTGGATTCAATTTGGACATACACCACTACTTTTACAGTGAATTTTTCCTGTATCTTCCCTGTATGTGAGATTTCAGCTTGGTGTGTGCTGGTTTGGTGTTTCCCATCTGCCTTTGGCAATAATTTTTCAAGGGAAGGTCTGATCAGTTGTGGTACAGTTCCTTTCATATAATGATAGGTTATACAAGTAGCATGATATGGACAGTCTGTTAGGAACTATCTGCTATTTCAGGTAGTAACTAAGTCCTCTCATAGCTACATATAGCAACACAGTGAATTTTTAAAAATGACATAATAGAAGAATTTCTCACCTTCCCTATTTTCAGCTCTGATCTTCTTATCCTTCAAGTATACGTGGCAGAGCCAGCCACAAAACAGAAGTTAGAGCAGACTGTGGGAATGCACTGATGATGCCTCATCTCTCTAAGTCCAGTAAAATGCTACATATCCTCCTACTACACTTGGGAAAGATTTGCTGTCTGTTAAATAAAGTGGTATTATCTGCATTACAAGTCAGACATCAGCAAAGCACCTACACATCCCTGGCTGAAGGCTGCCTGTCATTCACTTTCCCACACATTATCACGTGTTTGGGCTGTAGTGAGTAAAGCTGTGTGTGCTCAGGTCCTGAGCCAAAGGGAGCTGGGCTTCACAACTCACTGGACTGCTTAGGAAATGCTTTAGAGGAACTGATGCACTGCTAGAAATGAACCTTCCAAGTCACAGCCTTGTCCCTGAGCTCAGTTGGAAATACTGTGCCGAGCATGGTCACAGGGAACCTAATGCTTGTGGAAGTGCCATCATCACTCACAAGTGATGAAACGACCACAAAATACTTTGGAGCATATTTTTACAAGCAGCAGCACATCAGCTCTTATGTCCTCATCAAATTCCAAATCAAGCAATTACCTTGCAGTTCCAAATGGCAATATTATTGTTTGCTTCATTACCTGCTGCGCTCGCTAATGCTGTTTGTGCAGGATGGTCACTATTTCTCCAGCTTAGCAGCAGTCACGTTTTAGCAATGAGCAAAAAGACCCATTATCAGCCTTCCACAGCACCTTGGATCTCTTCAGGATGAATAGTGCAATATAAATGTAGAGGATTATTTAAAAACCCATTGCAAACACTTCCAGCGTATTAGCCATAATAATAGTCTGACTGTTTTATTTGGCAATAATCCAATTCCTTCATCAAGATACAGTACCTGGTGCGTGTACTCGCAGACCAACCGACTGGCTCATAAAATAGCAGGGTGGCGAAATTATCAGGAGAAACAATGATGTGCTTTTATATTGCTGTAAGTTATGGGTGTGCAATAAAAGGGGAACATGAAGTTCTTGAGCCAGTAAGCGTAAAGGTGAGGGGTTTACAGCAGCTCTAAGTCCTGAAGTGTGCATTTAATACTGCACAATTTTTAGCTGTTCGGCCTGATTTTTGTGTACTGGACTAATAACAATAAAGGTGAAGCAGATAATGTAAGAGCTGGAAACTGTAGCAAGGCAATGTTTTTTTTTTTGAGGAAAGAGCAAAGGGAGATGTGAAACACTTCAAATCAAAAGTAAAAATGTACAGGCCTCCATAAGAGCACAAATGAGGCATTGACCTAAATTCACTACACACGTGGTTTATTTGAAATCTGAGGAGCAATCCAGAGAAAAGTTCACTTTGATATTTAAGCAATATAGCCATAATAATACAATTACAACTGAATGTAGTTTCTAATCTAGTGCTTATTAACAAATCTGCAGCCACTCAACAAAGGGGGAATGAGGCATGGCAGGGTGCCAGTACTGACAAAACCATATATATCATATTCATTGGCACCTCTGAATTATATATATATATATATAAAAATGTTGATAATACTCATCACTATTAACCAAATAATCCCTGAACAAATGATGCCTGGGGATCTGTGCAACTGGCTGCTTATTAAAACTTTATTTTTCAACCAAACATTTGTTTAACATGAACAAAACCTCCCTGGAAGGGTTTCCTGAGTTGTGCTCTTGTGCTGTCAGTGACTGGTAACAAGTTTGGGTGTTGGTGTGCTGTGTGCACTCAAGGCTGGCAGAAGCTCTACAAAGCAGACTTGTACTGGGCTCCAAACTCAGCTCAGTCCTGGAGCAGAGCATCTCAGGCTTAAGTACAATGACTTTTAGAAGCATTTCCATAAATACATTGTGATCTTCAGCCTTTCTGTTGCTGATTCAGTGAAGCATGGAAGAGGGGCGAGGTGATCCTTCACCACCTTGCCAGCTCCTCGGCTGAGTGGGTGGGCTTGCCAACTGAGCAAACCTCAGCTCCTGAATGTTTGTTCCTAAAGAAAAGCCTGGAGAGGAGCAGATCCTGGTACCTACATATGGCTCAACTAATTAAGAGATGCTTTAGGCATAGAGCTAATCAAGCCTCAGAGCAGCTCTGTGCTGCAGATGCTTCTTTTCTGTAACTACAATGGGGCTCCATCATTTACCTCCTGTGAACTGTGGGGTTTCTCCCATCACAACTGTTGTCACCAGGGAAGAAAGTGTTACTCAACACGAGTAAATGTGACAGCAGCTGGGCCTATAGTTATGTCTAATCTGCTCTGAAGTGAGAACTGACACAGGCCTAACCCTGCTGGATGAGTCAGTGGCAGAACCAGGGCGAGAAGAAGAATCCCTTATTACCAGCTCTGCGATATAAACACATGCCTTCCCTCGCTGCCTTCCCAACCCTTCATTAAAACAGCGGTAGCAGTTAGATTTAGTTTATTTTTTTTTTCTCAAGATGAACTTTCACCCATTTTTTGAGTTGGGCAGGAATCCTGCTTCTCCTTGCCTTGCTCTTCCTCATCTTTCTCTCTTCCCATAAAGCACCAGACTGTCAGGCTCCCCATGTTTGCCAACAAAACAAAAACTGTTAAGAAATACAAATGCTTCATGTTTGCTTGGTTGCCCCATACCTGTCACCTGGGTACAGCTCTTGTAGCTGCATTTCATTCTTTGTGGGGCACTGCAGCCCCACATGAACATTTAAAAGCTGTGAGTCAGGCCTCCAAGAAAAGTCATGCATGACTTAAAATCACAAGGTTGTTCAGAAACAATAAAATGCATATTTTCAATTTGCCTTTGGGTTTTCTAAGGCTGTGAGGCACACCCATTTCAGGTCTTCAAGCCCTGCTTTGCAATCATTGAGGCTAGAAATTCAGGGTATTCATTTGTCATGAGCTATACATAATTCTTGTTTTCAGAAAAACAGGAAATATTATAGGACCTAATAGCCAGAATTGGCAGCAGTGGTGCTGACACTGAATGTACTCACTGAAACGAAATGTGTGATTTTTTCCTTTCCATCTAGAATGAGGGGTTTGCTTTTCACTTCAGCACAATGTCTCAGTGTTCGGATATGTCAAACTACTTGAGAGAGCGTAGATTGCTTTTGCTGAGGCTTTTTGAAAATTGTATCAATGGGTTGGCATTGGATGAAAGTGACAGTGGGGTGGTCTGTTCCCTGATTCTGCACTTTCAGTCTATGGTTGACTGTGACACTGATTTGGCTTGGGTTTGGCATATTGATTTCACCTCTTCACCTTCACACAGCTCCATACACTTCGACTGAATACCATTCTGAATTTACAACGAGAAATAGAATAAAAAAAAAAGGAGAGAAGACTAATTTTCTTTTTCTCAGTGTAAATTTTTGCCATTACAGCAAGATACTCGAATGTCTGGGCTTGGCACACCCCATCATCCAGACCTTCAGACTAAACACCTCGCTGGCAGCCACGTCCCTCGGGTAAATGGGATTCTGCAAAATGACAATGCAGCTTGTCTGGGCAGGGGACAGGCCACATCCCAAAGTAAATAATGAGCTCCCTCAGGGGCTCCTGGCCATCACAAATGTCACCACCTTCTGCTTCCTGTGCGAGATGCAATTCCTGGAGCTTGTGTTCTTGGATGCAAAGAGAGCACTCATAGTACCTGCCAAGACATGCGGGCCTTCCCCTGAAAAGAAGGATGAGAAAACAAAATACATATGATAGATGTTAGTCATGTTGCTTATTGCACTGTTGGCACACTCTCCACCCAGGGCTCCTCCACTCACATCCAGGATCTGGGCATGAGTCACACATACTGCATATGCACTGATGGGCACTCTGAGAACATACACAGAACATAATGGGAATTTCATGATGTCCCAACTTGCTTTTGCTTCCCTTTGTGCAACAGGATGTCGGCAAATCCTAGACAGAGCTCTTTTTCTCTGAGATGAGGTTGCTGAATGGAAAAACATAGCATGTCCACAGTGAGCTGCATGTGTGGAACATCAGGTTTTTTGCTAGAAAAATAGACTAATGTTGCACATTGCTACTGGACATGTGGCCGTGGTGATGATTGTCTGAAATCTCCAGATTCTGGAGTCATGGTAGGACTCAAGAATCTCTATTAAATAAAACGTTTTCAGCCTCCACATTTGTAAAATAAAGCTGGTTTCATGTGATTCCCCAGCATATCAAAAAGTGAAGACAAATAAGAACACACTGAACCTGTATTTTAAAGACTGAGTCTGCAAGCCAATCACATGGCTTTGGGGGACCTGAAATTATTTCTGAACAGCTTGTGCGACAACTTTCTAATTTTCCTTTAATAACTGTGTCTGTGCTTGCGTGGTTTGGCTTCCTACACCTTCTCTAATAAAGCTATCAATGTTATTTTGTATATGTTAAACTTGTTTTATTTTTTCTTCTAGTTCCTCAATCACTAACACGACAGAGAGTGTTATATGCAGGGCAAGTATTCAGGAATTACAGGATGAAAATGTGGAGTATATTTCCCTGGGAAATAAAGATATCAGACAGTCTTTTCCACATATGGAAAAGGAATGAACGCTTCAACACTGCCTGTTCTAGTTCCCTGCTTCCAGCAAAAGAAATGTTGGGTTGTTTTTTTTTTTTCTTGCTTGAAAACAGAAAGTTTGTTAAAAACAAGGATTCAGAATGGAAGGACAAAGAAGGCACAGAGCTAACATAACATGTTGAAGGGAGAATGTTTGTTAGCCTTCAGTGGTAGTGTCTCACGTCCATGAGGTTGTTTTACCGCAGGCAAAACACAACAACATAGCAATGAATAAAATATTAAATGCTGCTGAGATTTTTAGAAGGACATTTTTATAGTTCTACCAGGTGCAGTGGCATTCTTTTAATTACCTGGGCATGACAAAGAATGCTGCAAAGCTGAAGTGTTAATTCTGTGCTATACATAAGGCAATAAAGGTAACAGACAGGGAAGGGAGCTGAGCTGCAGGTAGAAGATTCTGGTCTGTGCACAGAAATGGTCAATGCTGTTTGTTCTGATCTGCCCATAGTTATTACACTGCTAACAGGTGGAAATCATTTTGAAGGGTATAAAACCCAGTCATAAAAAATAACACTTGATTTATCCATCAGATGAATTCCAAGTACTGGTGTCTTCCCAAATGCTGGCACTCTACAGTGTTTCCTATTGTGTCTTACTCAATTTAATATATGTAACACTGTAAGGGGTAACATGCCCAGTCACCTGCTAACACTCACCCTTGTCTTCCTCCAGACATTTACTCAGACATTTCTCAAGACCTTACCAGGAGCTCATTCTTCAGGAGAAGAATCAGTCCTGACTCCACTGAAATATTTTCTACAAGTGGTGTCAATGAGAAATCAAACCACACTTTTTGGCAATTAATCAAATTATCCATTGAGCACTGTGAGTGTAAATACTTGCACCTATGCTAGACCTGCTCCCTGGATGCTGTTAGAGAAATGCTTCCTTAGCAAGAGACTGAGCCTGAGAACGCCTGAGCATCTGCCATGCCCTCAGCTCCTGATGTCTTCGAGGACAACTGAACTCATCCCATTTTTATCGGCTTTTTGCAGGTCCTCTCCCTTCTTCAGGAGCTGGTGTAGTCCTATATAATGAGCACTCTTTGACACTCAGTTACTCACAACATGAGGGATTATAAGGTAGGGAACTATTATCTAACATCATGGCAGAGAGAAATTCTGCATTTTGCCCAAGATCATACAGAAGATCTGTTGCAGCATTCAGAAAAACATCCCAGAGAAGTAACTTTTTGTTAGGTATGGACTAATATATAGGTCTTTAATGTTTATTATTTCCCCTGGTTTACTTACTGTTCTGCTTTCTCTGATTTACTCAAGACTTAATATTGATTTTGAACTACCCTGGTATATTTTGTTAGTAGAAAGCTTTCTGGTTTATGGTTTGTGTTTCTCCCAATTCCTCTCTTTTGGTAGTACAAGCTCTGGCAGCCCAGCTCCAGCACAGTTAGCAGTAGTTTTGTATATGATCAGTGCTTCTCATGGTATTTTCTGCAGACACAGAAAATATTGTAGCATAAAATAGCACAAAAGGTTGTGTGTCTGTACCACAGTTTATAATCCAGCATTTTAGCACCAATGCATCTCCATCACTGCCTTAAGCTGTGAGGTGGGCCAGCTGAATTATAAACTAGGTCACCATCCCCTTCTCCAATCCCTATCAGATAGGTGGAAACATCTCACAGAGAGGAAAGATGCAGAGAGAGGGCGGTGATGAACCAAATCCTTCTGTGGCCAGGCCCACCAGTGCTCATCTGGAGAGCTGTGACCCTGGGGTGTGATCACTGCTGTGTAGGTACACACTGGATGAGGTCTTCATGAGCTGGCTTGATTACTAGTAGCATTCAAATTGTTAAAGCCAGAGTTTGGCACGGACTAGTGACTCAATAAATATTATTCTGATGGGTTTTGCAGCCCATGTGGCTCAGCGATGGCTGCTGGTAGCAGTGCCTGAGCTTCACTTGAAGGTGGGTTGAGCACACCTGTGTTACATAACAGCCACATCAATGCCTGCCATGCAGACATAACTTAATGTTGACATTTTCAACTGTATAATTAGGTATGCCAGCAAATTAACAGTAGCAGTATACTAAGCACTATTCTTTGAGAGAGCTACTGAGCTTGGTGCAGGGTGTGTAAATATTTTGCCTCAGTTAAGGAAAAGAAATTAGGGAAAATAAATATTCCCAAGCACATTCTAGAGAATGCTACATGAAAGAACAAAGCACAGTATAAAGCAGATTTTACAAGGCACTATTTATGAAGATCTTACATTACTTACATGCCCCAACATTTTCATGGCTGAAGTGCACAGAAACCCACCAAATCTTCACATGCAGGACACTATATTCTAGGAGGTGTGACTTTCAGAAATACCAGAGTTTTGCTAAGCAAAAAGGAAAAAACCAAAAAACTGCAGCTCTCTACTGTGGTATGCTGCTCTCTTTCTGCAGGATTTGTTCTTTATTGTGGCAACTCTGATAATTAGCAATTTCCCACAGGAGGGAAGGTTTTGCAAGCCTGTAAGATGACCCCTTTCATTTAGAAAAGGAGAAGTAGAAAAGTAAGGAGGAAGCAGGGAGAAGCTGGGAGAGAGATGTGATTTATTGCTTTTCAACTGTAGACCTGTCAGTGATCCAAATCCTCAATCTTGTTCTGTGTGTGCTTTTGCTCAGGAAGTCCACTGGGCATTTCCTCTGTGTAACTCAGGTAAGTTGCTAGTATGGCTTTTTAATATGTCCTGGGCAGTGCACAAGACATTAGAAGACAGTATGGGGAATCAGGCATCAGAGTTTCTTCATATTAAATTAAATTAAACAGTATATCAGCTGGACCAGATCTACTTT
Source organism: Aleadryas rufinucha (assembly GCA_013397815.1). Lineage (NCBI taxonomy): Eukaryota > Metazoa > Chordata > Aves > Passeriformes > Aleadryas > Aleadryas rufinucha. The sequence goes on from VZTH01014092.1 coordinate 25,069, forward strand.
TATAAGATGTATCAGGGATAGGGTAGGAATGAGGATGGACAGGCCTCTGCTCTGATTCTCTGTCACTGTGGTCCTCGCATAGGCTACAGCTGTGCAGGAGCTGCTCAAATGCGATACTACCCAAGGGATTTCCATCTGTTACAAGAGAACAGGAACATGATACCTCTCCCTCTCTGGACCTTTTTTCTGCCTATGTGGAGTGCAGGGAGCATGGTCTGTAATCTGTGTTCACAAGCAATTCCCTGGGAAACTGCCAGCACAGAGGTGGGAGATGGATAGACTCTGTCCCTCCTGATGTGATAGAATGAGCAAAGTACACTGCAGAAAAGCAGGAAGGCTGTGCCCAATTTCTGGCTAGGAAGGCTTGGGGATTTCTGTGATTGCTTGAGGATCCTTGAATGAAAGGTACTACCCAAAGGCAGCCCCAGCTATCAATCTTCCAAAAGGCTCCTTTTCTGAGGGAGAATACCAGGGCAGCAATCATCCCATCTCAGCTTGATGGCCCCAAAGTTTACAGGAGAGCTCAGAGCTGACCATGACACAATACTTGGTTATTGTGGGACAAAAATATATGCTGTAGGTATATTAAAAGACTCAGCTTCAAATTTCCTAAAGAAAGCATAAAAAAATCTCAAATGCATTTTGAGGATCTGTGAACCTATAGAAATGTCCTGTTTTATAACTTTCTCCAGTAGAACATTTTATTTCTTTTAAATCCATCAAAANGCTGTAGGTATATTAAAAGACTCAGCTTCAAATTTCCTAAAGAAAGCATAAAAAAATCTCAAATGCATTTTGAGGATCTGTGAACCTATAGAAATGTCCTGTTTTATAACTTTCTCCAGTAGAACATTTTATTGAATAATAATTGTCTCATTTAAGGAAACACTGATCAGATCTGCTTTGCTGTAAAACTTTCTATCAGCTGCAAATTTCCAGCCTTTCAAGTATCCAAGACTGGTTTAGAAAAAGACTTCAGGCATTATAATTTTACAAGAAGTGAGTAACTGCTTGGAGAGTTTTGCAAAACAAATGGTTTGCTTCTAAGCAATCAAAGCGATTTTTTAGCTTCCCTAATGAGGTAGTTCCCTCAAAGAGCTGGAGAATACTGACACCAGATACTCCCTCTGTTGTTGCAGCAGATTTCCCTGGCATTGACAAATAGCCTATCTGAGCTAGCAAGGTCAGATGGACAGGAACAGAACAAACAAGAGTGCCAAACTCGTAGTAGTCTCGTGCTCCTGGCATTCCTAAGCAGGTGGGGAGATGGATGAACAGACATTTTTGTCATTTGGAACATTTGTATCTAGATCCTTGACAGGCACTTTGGGCATATTGTTTGCTTTCTAGACACCAGGATGTGTCCGGGCACTGAGTTTATTCACACAGAACAGCCCTCTAAATCCAAGAATCCAGTGACACAATATGAGCTAAGAGCTCTCCTGCACGCAGTGGAGACAACAAAAAGTTGCAAAAGCAAAAATTGGCTCAGAGTACCTTCAGGGATGCACTAAATTCTGCTGGATTTAAAGGTCTCAGAAGGAGTGCTGCTATTAAAGGATCACCAAGCACTGCTGCCCTGACAATGGGATCTTTGCTCCCCTTAAATTTCAAAGACTAGAGCAGAAACAGGCAGGGCCAGCTTTCTTGAGTACATGGAGACTTTCCAGTGGCCGAAGCCATCCTGTAAGAACATCTCTGGTCCCCGTGTCCTCACAATTTAGCACCTGGTCGCCAGAGCACTTGGTAGCCCCTGGGCTTTCTGTACAGTGACCCATTTATGGAAGAGTTTATGCATATGGTATATGGCTACTTTAATTTAACAGAATTTAGGAGTCCAGGTTTTAGTTTTAAATAGTAAATAATAGTAATTAATACTAAAACCCTGTAGCATATACAAAGCACAGATAGAAGCGGACATGTTCAGAGGGTTGTGTTATGGGCAGGACTGGGGAGTGCAGAGAGGCTCCCAATGAGACTGGAGTTGCTGTGTGGATGACTAGACACGCACAGCGTGAGCCACTCCTGCCCTGAAAGACTTTACTATCTACACAGACAAAGCAGATGCGGGAGAAGAAAAAGCAGAGAGGTACAAAATAACTTCTTTGCCTAAAGTTACTCATCAGTCGACAATGGCACACTGTTCCCCTGAATACCAGGCCGTGCTCAATGAACTATTTAACATGGATATTAAAAGCTTAAGCAGGGAGTCGTTAGGGCTTTAAAAGGCCCCGGCCCAGATTTCTAAACAAGTCTATCTAGAAGGAAGCTCCCAGATTTGTAACCACGTGGCAACACAATCTGCCTCATTTCGAAAGATGCTGAGCTGCCCGGTGGCTCCGACTCGAAGCAGAGCAGCGCTGCCCTGGGGAATCCCTCCTCCCTGCGCTGCCCCCTGCTCAGGAAAGACACCGAGCAGCCGCTTTGGTCTCAGCTTGTGCAGCTCCAAGGGCACCCCTGAGCTGCTGGCCCTGAAGCGGTGCCATCCCTCTGGGCAGGGCAGCACTGCCCTGGCTCCACTGCCCACTCGGACGCTTTTGGGCAGCAGCGGGCAATGTCCGACGTGCTCTGCCTGGTGTCTTGCTTGCCTGTTTTCACAGGTTTCATCCATTAATTCTCAAACTCTGCTTATGATGTTTTTGCTTGTCATTCTTGGTGATCACTCAGTTTTCCCCAGATGATCTCTTCTCTCATCCTCCGAGAGGCAGAAAAACATTTCGTTATTTTTAGGGATGGACTCATGTCTCTGATTGGGAAACCAGTATACAGAAAATAAAAGCAGAGTATTAAAGTTTTGTACAATACGAGGCTTTTTATTCCAACCATTTTCACAACAGACTTGATGAGCAAGGCTCCAGAATGCCATACATAAATGCCAAGAAATCGGATTTTCGTCTCTGCTTTTTTTTTCTTTTTTGATGAGAAATAGTCCCTGGGTTGTTTTGGAAAATGAATGCTGAAAGCTGGAAATCGTGATGGTAATTGATGTTTTTTCATTTCCATATGTGCATCTTTCTTGCAAACTATGTAGCATCAGCACAGTAAATATCCTTTATGTAATTTAAAAGTAAAATGCATCACAGAGCATGCTAATAGAGCTTGATGGTAATCTCATATAAACAGAAGCATGAGGGAATCTGAAAAAATCCTGGGCCAATTTCTGCTCTTGGCTAAAATCCTACAACCCCCTCGAAGTCCATGGCATTCTGGGCTTGCAAATACAAGCAGAATTTGGACTCTCATTCTGCAAATCTCTGAATATGGGCATTGCTATGGAAAGCTGGCATTGCTGCTCATGAAGGCTACTGCCAAATAACTGCTGGGCCCAATTTCCAGTAGGCCTGGGTAGCTGAAACTCCAGCTCATCCTGTTAGGATAAGGCGTAGAACAGAGGTCAAAGTACCTGGGGATAAAAAAACCCAGTGAGACTCAGAATCAAATAAAATAAAATTTAAGATTCACTTGTTCAAGAGAACCTTGTGCTTATTTCTTTTGTATTTTTATAGGCTGTCTCTCAGGAATCAAGGGCTGATTTTGCTCTCAATAAAGTCTATGGTAAAAATCTCAGCAGTGTCAGGAGCTGCACACTGGGCCCCAAACAACAAGATTAGAACTGAAATGATGTTAGCACTAAACATCAGATCCAAAGCCCACTGAGGTGAAGAAGAGACTTCCCATTTACCAGCTCTGAAGATAAATCTACCTCAAAATGAATACATTACTAAGATTCCTCTAGTGATTTCTAAAGCTTTAGCAAAAGAAATAACAAGCCACTATGGCAGAAGCAAACATAAAAGGAACCAAAGGAAAAGGTCCTCTGTGTTAGCAGATAGATTAAATGGATTTGAGAGAAGAGACTAAAAATCAAAAGAAATTTCTTTCAGAAAAATTGTGCCCATATTTTCTACAGAGGAATATGAATAGATAGTCCTTAAACCCATGAAAATAAGTTGTGCTGGGGAATAAAGGTGATGGGAGCACTAATATATGAAAGCAGATCTGAGTAATGCAGGTCAAGGAGAATAAACACCGTTCCAGTTGTGACGTTATACAAGAGGAAGTAATGTTCACTGATTACCACTCACCATTTTGCCATACATCATCAAATCACTGGCACAGCTGCGAAACCTTTCACCATTTCTTCAATATTATGCTTTCCATTCACAGTGGAACAACATGTACATTTAATTTTTAAATGCATCCTTTATTCTACCCCAAGAATAAGCCTGGACATCTTGTTTGGGAATTTTCTTCCTCAGAGACTACTGGTTTTTTTAAATGCAAATGGCATAAAACTTTGTGTCCCCTATTTTCCTAGAGGTTGTTTACCTCTTTTGAACTGTGGCAGCTTCTGACTGTACCGAACATAGCAACTCTGAATGCTCCAAGAAACCCGCCTTCTCCAGCACTACTGTAACTGAGTTTTCTCATTTCGGCACACGAGAACGGACGAGCGTCATCCGCAACTTGAGTAAGATCACATTTGAACACTCTGCTGCTCCCCCTTGACATCTGATGCCACAACTTAACATTTGTTGCACCATGTGTTGCCGGTCAGTAACTCCTGGCAGGAGGTGTCCGTCTTGTTCTCTGTTTGCATTTCCCTTGTATTGACGCTGCTGTTCTGCCAGCTGTTGTGCTGGTCGCTCACAACTGCAGAACAATCAATTGGCCTTTTCCTAAACACTGAGGATGTTGTGCCCTACCATTCTGCATTTATATTTCCAGTGATGAGATGAAACTTGACACAAAGAAAGCAGTCCAAGAGCAACCAGAGGGAATTTAAGGTTTAAAAAAAATCATATTAAAAAAAGATGATCATGGAGAGGCTGGGAGGAATGCGATCATCACTCCCCACAGCTCCTTATGATTACTGCCAAGACCATGAAAGCGCTCCAAATAATGTTGTGGTGAATGCTGTGATACCCACATGCAATGCAGGTCATCTTCTCCTCATGCAACCTGGCATTTGGAAAACCTATTGCATCAGCAAAGACAGCCAAGACTGAATAATCTCTACCAAAATAGCTGTAAAGCTATGCTAGCACTTCCATGCTGGTTGCACCAGCATTTTCTAGTGTTGATCCAAGCTCAGATACTCAAAACAAACAAACAAACTAGGTGTTTTCTTCCCATTAAGTGCTTTTTCCAGGTTCATGGATCTACCTACTCAGCTCTCAATGTGGGTGATAGCAAGCTCCTGGCAATGGGAAGTCTCTGCTTGGACTTCATCTTTCCTGAAATCTTTATGTGTCCCCTTGCAATGCTTTCCTCTGCTCAAAAAAAGACCCCAAATTCTAAATCTCTTCACAGTACCCCTAGGAAATCAATGATCCTGATGGGTCCATTCCAGCTCAGTATATTTTGGGATTGTATGAAATGGAAAAGCATTTTACCCAGCTTCTCTGGCTTCACAACTGCGCACTTTTCCTTCCCTCCTCCAAAATTCTCTGCAAACTCCACTCACCTCCTAGCAGCTCCTCTCCTCTATCCACAGATAAAATTCTGCTTTTATTTCGCTTGTTTCACCTCCCTGGAATCCCGTGCTCCCTTCCCATCTGATTCAAGCCATCAAGTCGCTCATCAGCCTTAAAGCTCACCTTTAAAACCTCCCTGCACGGTATGGGCTACAGCTGGCTGTGACAAGTGTGGAGAGTGTATTAAGGAAATAAAATAAAATGTGTATGTATACATATATATCGGGTGTGACGTGGAAAGGGTGTGCATGTAAAGAAGCTGTAGTGGATTGTCTCAGAGCCCCATAAGCAGGGAAAACAGAAACAAGCAGGTGACATTATAGATAACAAGAGACTCCAAGCCCACCGCTGCCTTCCCACAGGGCACAGAAGGCGCGGGGGCTGTGAGGGACTGACCCGACACAGCGCCCTGAGCCCCGCAGGAGAGCCCGCTCGGAGAGACCTTCCCCTTCACGGGCACGAGGGCAGAGGGAGCGGCAGCAGGCACATCCACGGGTATTTACAGCAAAATGAATTTATTTGTGGGGCAGGAGGGCGGACGCCACCGTCCCCAGCAGCCGCTGCCCGCTCGCCCTCCTCCCGCCGCCGCGTTCGCCTCAGGTCACCCCTGCGGGGGAGGGATACGGGGCGGGCCGCTGTCCCTTTAAATAGCATTCGGTGTTTCACGTCGCCGCCGTCGCCGTGCAATAATTACTCACGGGCCGTAGCACCGCCTCCCGCTCCCCGCGGCCTCCCTTCCTGGGCTCCGCCAATCAGCGCCCGCCCGCGTCACTCTGAGGGCAACGAAACACGGAGAAAGGGGGAAAAAANGACCCCCGCACCCCGCGGGAGAGGGGCTGCGGGGCGACGCGGGCGCGGGGCCCGCGGCTCTTTCTCTGCCTTTTTTGGTGGTTCCGTCCTCCTCTCCCCACCCCCGGCGGGCGGCTGCGTGCGCAGGAGCCATCCCGGGGCAGAGGTGTTTGTACTCGTGTCCTTGGGTGGAAGGGAGAGGCAGAGCCGGCCCGCCGCCAGCGCTGCGCCGGCCGGGCCCGGCCCCGCGTCCTCCGCACGGACCGCGGGGGTTTCGGGACCGGCTGGACCCGGCGGCCGTGCCCTGTGGGCCCGAGGGTTCCCCCACTCCGGGCCGGGCCCCGCTGCCCGTCGGGTGAGCCCAGTGCAGCAGGTTTGGCTGGTGCGGGGACAGGGGTGCTCGGGAATCAGCACGCAGTTTGTATTGTGCCATTCTTCTAGTTAAACCAAGGGTTAACGCTTGCACTGTCTGTCGTACTTCTGCGTTTTGCTTTCTGAAAAGTTACTGTTGTTGTTTTGGTGTTTGCCCAGGAACCCTGTGAGATTTAACCCAACTTACCTCCTAGGCTTTGCCAAAAGCCTGGAGTGATAGATAAGGGGTGTGAACATCCACTCGTGTTTCCACAGGATGTTAGGATTGGGTAACCTTAGAAAATAAAAAGGGCAGTTATCTTAATGCTAATGACAACAGCAGCAACAACGAAATACAGAAGCTTCCACCATGTGTGCTGATGTAATGTGGAGGCATTCAGCAAAGCCATGGTAATTACTTCACCCCCTGCATGGATTGACTTCAAGTGCACCGTTGTGTTCTGAAGTCCATTCCCCGAGTGTGTTTGTCCAGGCTTGTCCTATAATAGGTGTCATTGCATAAGAGTTACAGGGAGCAAAGAGCGTGCCGAGTTTCTTTCACTCTTCTAAGGTTCTGTGCTCACATCTTAACTGTGCCAAACTCTACACTGAAAAGAGAAGGGCACAGTTTGGTAAACTGCCCTGTGAACTTCAGTAAAAACCAAACTAAAACCAGAAATTATTCTCTTCTTCCTCCTACTTACAAGCAAATGTGTTTGTTTGTCTTGTGTCATCTTAAATAATTTTTTGCACAGAGTGCTAATCCTCTTCTGAGCTGTGGATGATGGTAAGTCAACAATTGAGGAAGTAAATATGTCAGTTCCTTCCCTTGTCTCTTTCTCATCTGTCCTCTTTTACAGCTTTACTCTTTGAATTTTATGTGATTTGTTTTTGTAGTGCTGAGGTACCTACACCTGTTCTTTATTATCACCTAACTTAGAACAAGGGGACTGGCTCTTTTCTGATGTCTTGTATTTGTTCAGGCTTAAATAAATACATATTGGGACGATTTTTGTTCCTTATGATACTGAATAGCAAAGTCTCTGACATGTCAGTGGCATAATTCCTTGGGTTTATTACTTTGCAGATAGAGGAGAAGATACTTTTCACCACTGGAGAAACTGTCTCCTGTATGTATTTCATGGAATACTTCTTAAAGTGTTTGTCTTAAAAACCTGTGAATCATGTTAAATTTATTTTAATCTGTTACTATTTTACTTCTTGACTAATCATGAATTTATGGCAAAAATTAACAGCATTGTATATGACATAGTATACTTACAGGAGTGTGATTGAAGAATGTAAGTTTATATTTCAACTTCTTGTTACTTTGTGGTCTCAGATGGCACATTCAAAGCCTTACACAAATAGCTTGAAAGAGATAGTGGCAAGTTATCAGAGGGAGAGTAGCATTAACACAAACTACTGAAAAGTTGCTATGGTTACAGATAAAGGTAATCCCTGTTTCTGTGAAAGTGTGTCGTTTTGTAACAGCTATATTAATCAGTCTGATTTCTGAGAGAATTGGAAGTGTACAAACTTCTAGCTCCATTTTCTTGGCAGTTAATTGCTATGCAGCCTTTTTTTTTTTAATACTGAATGGGCTATGACTTGCATTCAAGATATGTGATTTGACCTACAAAGATTATTACAGATTACATATAAATGCACTTGGACTATACTAGTTTCCATTGAATTCGGCATACTTATTTTTGCTCCACCCAGGAGGTACCTGATATTAAGGAAGTGTCTTTTAAAATGTCTAGATCCTTTTTCAAGGACTTTGGCTGAAGCAAGTGATGTAGCCCTCTATGACCAGAGACCTTGGTTGTGCAGCTGTACAAGATACAATTCCATGTTCTGATTACAAAAACAAAAAAATGCCCAAGCAAACCACACACCCCCAAAAAACCCCAGCCATCCCAAAGCAAACCAATATGGCAACTGCTGAGAGATTGAGACCTGTTAGGGATGTCCAGCCTTATAGGCCAGGGGGCCACAGGACAGGAACAAATGATTCTGTTAAGGGCTTATTCCCTATATAGAAAGAGTAGGGATTTAACATGCTGGAACTTTAATAATATCTCAGGTCAGCTAAGCTTTGGGTGGTTTGAAATAACTGCTAAAACATCCAGGGGAATGTGTCTGTCTGGTGTATCTGTACTGCTGTCCAGACAGCTCAGCAGACCTCTCTGTATTTACCACGTGCACGTCTTTGTTGTTTCCAGATCTGATTATTGCAGTGCAATAGTACATCTGGGATTGAAAGCAGCAAGAGGAATCTCAAAAGTTCAAGATTACTGAAATCTCATCAGTCTGGTATGTTGTTCTCTTCAAACTCCTGGAATAGCAAGTTGAATTCTTTGTATGTCAGGGCCTCCTTAGTTACAGCTAAGGATAAGTTTCCTGCTAGGTTTCTAGGATCTTGGCTTTTCATCAGCAATTTCATTCTCGGGAAGTAATGTGCTACTAAGAACTATGAACTGTGTATTGTTGGGTTTGTGCAGAAGGTTGTTTTTGGTAGTGGTGTTTGAAGCAGGACAATGAACCCATGCTCTGGGGACCTTCAGTCAACATACACTCTGAACTTGTTTTCATCTTGCTTATCCAGGCTGGAAATTCCAGGTACTTTTGCAGACTTTCAAAACTAAAGTCAGGCTGGAAAGGAGCTATTGCTAGCAGACTTTGCAGAGACTGCGCACTGATGTACTGAAGAATGCATAATATGAAAAGAAATGTTTGTTTCTTCACATAGGGAATTATTCTCCGTTGCCTTTATGTAGTCATGGCCCTCATGAAGTTGATGGTTCTTTTAGGTTTGATAAAAAATTTAATAATGTTGTCTCAGAGTAATTTCTCAAATGACAAAGTTCTGAAATTCCTATGCTAATGTGCTTTTAAAATTGATGTATTTTCAAAAATACACAGCGAGTTTGAGAACTACTGTTTATAAACAGGATTACGCCATCTGAGGGTGTGAAAGGCATGGGGCGCTAAATACTACTTGGAAAGCTGTCACTAGTAATAAGACAAGCTAAAACTCAGAACTATAATAATAATAAATAAACAATTCAGCACATGCTGTAGTGCAGACGTAATTGACAACCAGAGGATAAAGTCCTTTTCTCCAATGCCAGTTCAGTGTGTGTATGCAGCAGGTCAGTTTCTTTGCTACTTATTAACACATACAGAATCCAGGAGGTATAATGGATTCAGGACTGAAAACCAGGTGCAAGATAGTGAAGAAAGCTCTTGTGATTCACACTGATCTGTTGGGACCTGGATGTTCAGTAACCATCTCTTCATCTAATCCCTGAACAGCCATCACATGTAGCTTTTGATCACTACTATTCTTGTCTCTGTTGAACGGGTGACTTAAAGATGAAAGGCTCTGTTCCTGATCTCTTGAGCTGTCAAGTCTTCCAAACTTGCTGTCTTCTGCATGTGTAAGATTACAGAACAAATGGCCTTTTAGGTGTTCCGTGATTACAATAGTCAGATGAGAGTCAGGTGCTCTCCTGCTGTCCAAATGAAAAGTTGGGTGGCAGCAAACTGATTTTTTTTTTAACACTGCTGTGAAAGCTTCCCTGCTTAGTGTTCTTGCAGCTGCAATCTTCTATTTTCATTTTTTCTGCATTGCTACAGATACTGAAGAGTAGCAAAGGCTTAACTTGAGCCTGAACCTTTAAAATGTGCCTGTGCCATTTTTCCAGAGTGCATGTGTGTTTAGAGGGAAAATAGATGGCTTTTTGCAGAAACTGAGGCTAAAAATTAGCCTTTTTTATGTCTAATTTCACTACATTTCCTTCAGCATGGGATAATGACTTGAATAGCAATTTTTTAATGCATGGATTCCCAACATTTAGATACAAATGTGTTTACCCATGATTTCTAGTTCAGTGACCTAGGGTCAACCATGAATCTAGTTTGGATACCCCACTTCACGATGATGTGGGGATCTTCACTTTTATGAGGATAGCAAATTACTCCTGGGGCTTTCTTAATATGACAGTTTTGTTGTATGTGTTTATTTTGGTTTTAAATGAGATGAGGTAAGCAAATCTGGGAGGCCAGTGCTGAGCAGAGGAGAGTTTGCTTTGCCATCCCCCTTCTGCTCTTAAGCCATACTCTAGCTTATCAGAGGCTGGCCAAACTTCTGCCATCTCAGAGACTCAAGGCAGGTGGAAGGGGCTGATGAGTACCAGAGCTGGGTTTCGGGAGTTGGCCAGACTGCAGGGCTTGTGGGGGGAAGAGGTGGGGAGGAAAAGGGATGGAACTTGTAGTGATAAGAGCTGCTAGTTGCCTGCATGACAGATGCATGCGCTGAAGTGTGGGATGTTTGATGATAAAAATTATTTTTCATTGCCATTACAAGGTGGTGAGACTGCAAATACCACTCTGGTGGTGGTAGCAAATAGAGCTGGAGGCTTTTGGAGTAATATGTTTGGTTTGGGTTTTTTCCCCCTCTCCTTTTTAAAGTACCCTAACAACAATGCTGACTGAAGGGTTGTCGTGCCTTCTAGCATTTGGCAGTTTGGTTGATGGGATCTGTGACTTGTGCTGCTGTTTTTATGGGCCTAAAGTTAATGTGCTCTAAATTGAAGCTTTCCAAGATTGGTTACTGATGTACTTGAGGGACACTTTACTGGTCTGCTTTGTTTGCGTGAACTGTGTTCTTGGTTTTGATTGCTTAGATAAGGGTTGGTCAAAAAAAGTGTCATGCAAGTATGAGTTATCCTCAGGGGACCCCAGATCAGCTTCCAGCAGTGCTGGCTCTCTCAGGGTGCTGAATTCAGATGCAAGGATTGAGGTTCTTTCAGCTTATATCTTGGGTATTTTGGGGGAAGTTATATGAACATTGTTAATTCTGTTCTTGTAGTGTTTCATATATATCAACTTACAACCAGTTGCTGCTTTTCAGTCCTACTTGGATTTGTGGCATGATAGGTTACTCTGAAATAGGTAACACAAAATGTGCTATTTCATCGTTTTAGCAGAAGTAAATGTCCTTCCTGAAGGTGTTTTTTATGCTCTTTTTGGTGTATCACAGCTCAAGGGAGCACTTAGCTGTAAATATTTTCCTGATGTTGCATGGTATTTGCAGTAAAGCAGTGTGCTGGACTGCCTTGGACTGTATTAATCTGTATAAGGGAAGTTAAAACATCCTCATATTGTGGTATTGGTAGTGGGTGAAGTAAGAGGTGGCAAGGCAGCTCCAGCACTGGGAGAGGAAAGGTGACAAGAACCAGAAACAAGTTTTTCATCTCTGCCTTCGCACACGACAAAAACAACCCAAATGTGCTTGTGCTGACAAGTGCTTTATCTTCCTCTAGCTTAATATTTTTAGTTATTTTACACTAAACACATGAAAATATTTTACGTAAGGCAACCTTGCTACCCAGATAAGTCTTGTGTAACTATGATGATACTTGTGGGTGCAGGAGGGAACACTCAGTGTGTTCTGGCTCTTCCCTATGTTGCTTGATAGGAATGGGGCAAGGTTCGTCTGGAACCAGGTGTCATATCTGCACTTGTGAAATATTTATTAAGCCTTGTTTTGCTTTTACTCATCTTCTCACTGGATAGATGGGTAGGGAACCACATCTGTGTTCTCACGGAGGAAAAAGAACCACTTTTCATCCAAAGGGACAGGGTTTTGTGTAGTGCTGAGAGGAAGCTGTGCCGTGAGAAACGCTGTTGTCATAACGTGACCACGATCTTGCACATTCGTTCAGTCAAGTGAAGCCTGAATAAGCACAAAAAGTTTCTGGCAGAAGCCGTGGTACCTTGTGGGATGGAGACAGTCACTTCCTGCGGAGCTCCTGCTGACTCATGCTTTAAATGGGTGGAAGTCTTTGGAACCGGCGACCCGATGTATTTTTAGCCGGGGTTACTAATTTATATCGTGTGCTCGGCCTCCCAGGGTAACTCCAGTCACCCTTAAAGCGCGGATGGGCTCCAAACCCACAGCTAATTTTATCCCATAACTGGAGCAAGCGGCAGTTGTGTAATTGCCGCGGGAGAAGCGTTCCCAGCCCGCTCGGGTGTTATCCTCTCTTCCACCCCCGACCCCCCGGCCGGGAGCCGGGTGCCGGTAGGAGTGGGTGCCCCGCGGGGACCGAGGTCCGTCCCGGGCATCAGTCCCGGGGTGCGCCCGCCCGCGGCTCGGGTTTGTCACGGCGGGAGCGGGGCACGGTCCCTTTAAGAGCGCGCGCCCGGGGTGCCCGAGCCCGCCCAGCCTAACCTGCTAGCGAGGAAAAGTTCTTTACGTGACGGACGGGCCGCTCGGCCAATCAGCGGGCGCGGCCCGGCCGGCGGGGCGGGCCTCCGCCGCCTCGGCCAATCGGAGCGGGAGGGCGGGCCCCGTGCCCAGGGTAGGTTGCGCCGAAGTGCAGCTCCAAGTGAAGTTAATCTGGGGTGAAGCGAACAGAAAATTGTGGAGATCGTGTTGGTAGGAATTTTGCCGTTCTAATCGCGTCGTGTGGCGTCGTTCCGCCCTCTGGGGCAGTGGAGTTCATGTGCGTGGGGCTTTCCTTCGTCGTTTCGCTCTCTAATGATGGCAGGATATTAACATTTATGCAGGGAAGCAGAACAAAAGGGCTCTTTAGACAGGAAATAAGGTGCTGAGAGGCTCAAACTTGACCGAGTTTCTTTTGTCATCTCTCGGCTTTCACCGGGTGTTCTGATGTGGAAGAATCGAGCGGTTCCAAATTATCTTATGGAGAAATGTTAATTCTAAAATAGCGAGGATAATGCTGCTGTTTTGGAGTTACACAATGTTACAGGAAGAGAGCTCGATTTTAACTCTAACTTCCCTGATTCTGATGAGATTGGAGGTAACTAATTATGACAGCTGCTGTGGGATTATTCAGTGATAGCATTTGCTCCAAGTCATTTGTCTTAAATTGTCCTTTGTTGTATCACTGAAGGCTGCTGTGCTGTTGTCTGTGTGTTTGTTCTTGATGAGAAGAATGTCTCGCAGGTCTTTAGCATTTAGAACAAAGATATGTAAAAACTATGTAAAACATGGCAATTTTTCTCAATTTTAATCAGTTTTGTAGGGTGTCTGGGTCTGTCAGAGCTCTGATTACAAACACAGGCAGGAAAAATTAAGTGTTACTGCTCTGTGTTGCAGCTATTACTCTTCCAGCCAAGGGAAATAAAAGGCAGGGTGGGGGGGATTTTTTTTTCCTTTGGAATTGGTCTGAATCTCTTTGGAAACCTGTATTGCCTAATGGTAGCAGGTGTTTTATTTGAGGAAAGATTATTTTCAGTTTCTGTACCAGTTATATCATATATGGTATTTTTGGTGACACTTTGTGCATCTGAAGGGGTTTCAGGAGCAGGAAAAGTACGAATTGCCATGGGTGGCATGGGATAGGGTGAGAGGGAGGAGAGCAGGAAGTGGCGAGGCAGGAAACAGAGGGGTTCTAATGAAAATGAAGACTTTCTTTTAATTGTCACCCTTTCTGTATTAGATGAGGCCACATATAGAACAAGGCTTTCAGATTGGGAAATCTATTTTCTTACTTCCCTAAATATTTCCTGTTTTTTATAGAATCACTTGGGTTGATACACAGCTGCTCGTGGGAATTGGAAAGAAATACTCATGTCCCTAATACTTGTTGAGTCTAGGAAGTTTGATGGGTTTTGTATGATTAGTCATGGTGATAGAAGAATGGATGTGAAAAATTGAGCAACAGTCTTTCAAATGACCGTGGAAAGCAATTGCTTAGACCTTTACTGAATGTAAACAAGTGTTATTTTGAAAGTATACCTCATTCTTTCAATTTTACTTTGAGCCATTCTGTTTTCTCCCAAAATGCTGGGTATAGATTGCATGTCTTGACACTCTGGTGTCTTGCCATGGGCCAGTGGCTTATAGGTCTGAATTACTAATTACTCTTGGTGTCTTTATCTGTTCATGGCATTTTAAAATGTCCTGGGTTGCATTTAAACCCTGGAAATACTATTTTATAATGGGCAGTGACTACATGTGGTCTTTTAGCTGAGGGTTGGGATAGGTTTCCTGTACTGGGTTTAAGATCAGGGTATGTAAGTGTTTAAATACCTGGATATTAATTTCTTAACTTCCATGTGATGCTAGGCCTAAGTGGCTAGATCAGGTGTATGAGGTGAGGGCAAGAAGAATAGTAGAGTTAGCTGAAATTCCTCTAAATATGAGCATGTGTATTAGAATTGCTGAAACTAAAGGAAGCCAACTAAAGTATTTGTGTGCTATTAAGTACTACATTTAGCCAAAAGCTGGTTTTGCTTAGAACAAGATAAAAAGCTGAATGCATGAGGCAACTTGGTTCATACTGCTTGATCACTGAGCAGCCATGTTTCCTGGGCCCCCTGTGCCCCCCAACTTAGTTAGGAAAGATGTATTATCTGGGACCAATTTTCCTGATTTATTCAACACAGGAGTGAAATGCTTAACTCTCTTGCCACATGTATACAGTTCTAATGCAGGCTGTTTGTAGAAAGCAAATCTGCCCTAAAGGATAAACATACCACTTTGCTGGCACAGCTGTACAACTTCTGTATTCAGGCTACAGCAAATGTTTCTTGCCTGCATTCAAAGCCGTTGCTGGCAGGACCCGTGTTGTCCCCGCACGACGATTGGTTGTTGCAGCATTTCTTGTTCATAAAACCTTCTCCTGCACATGCTCCATCTGCAGATCTTAAACACTGTGAATGTGTTGTGTGCTGTGGGATTTATGTGTCTGCTTCTTGTGCCAGAATGGAATATACATCTCTGATGTGAATAGGAGATTCTTAAAACCCACTGTAACCCTGTGTTCAAAATGCGGGACCAAATTTTATCTCTCCTCTTTATGAGACAAAGGACACCTGTGCCCTACAGTCCCCTGGCTGCTGGTGGTACTGCCCAGTGTTCTGAGGTGGGAGACCCTGCACTCTGGTTCTGTTCAGTGCTACTTGGAGCAGGCTGTGTGCCTGCCATGGGCTGATGTCTGTAAAATACCCCCGAGCCTTTTAGGGAGGGCAGAAGTCCACCCTGAAAAGAGGGACCTGGGCTTTGGATACTCCCCCACTTGTTGGGCCCTCTCTGCCGCACGCAGGGCCTCCTGCACCCTCCCAGCAGAGTGGGTTCTGTGAGCACTGCAGGCAAAGTCAGCTAGGCTGGCTCAGATTGTTCTGAACTGGTGGCTGGAGCCAACCCAACCGGCTCTTTTCCCCTTCTCTTCCTCCCCCTGTTTCCCAAGTGGTTTAGTGATCATTTCTGCTAACTGCCCTGTGCCCAAGGCAGAAACGAGGGGGCAGAAGAGTAATGTCATCCTAGAGCGTGTCAGTGAGACCCAAAAAGGGACACCTGCCCATGCTTTTAGCTGTGAGATCTGGCCTCTAACTGGTTTTCTTGCAGTTTCTAGGAAGGGGGTGAGCTGAGGAGGTGTGATCAGCACAGGGGTGCTGTTGCAGGGCAGATTGGTGCCGAGGACCAGCCCTTTCCTGCAGATACAAGGCTCCTCAGGAGATAGTTGTGTGTCCTCCTGTGGTGTGGAGCTCACTCTGGGTGGGGCGGATCATCTGCCCAGTGATGTTTACACTGTAATAAGGTTTTGTGAAAATAAGCAGTTAATTACATATGACCTACAAAGGATTAAAAATAGTTGGGATCTGTTCTTGGTTTAAAATCCATTTAACAGAGGCATGAAACATGTTTGGGATTTTTTAAACCTGCTTCATTTTTTTTTTTTACCTTTAGAAGTATCAGGAACATTGTCTTTCTTCCCTGTTCTTGTTGGATCTCTCAGATGTGTCATAAGCTTCTCAGCCCTTAATTGAAGGGGTGGGGTGATATATTTTTAACAGATCCCTTCTTCCAAGTGTGTTTATAGGGCTTTTGAGCTAAACAGAGATTAGCTAAAACAAAGCTTTGACAGTGCAAAAATTGTTTCTCCTCAATCATGTTGGGGTTTTTTGCTCATTCTCCAGTTGTTAAAAGAAACTGAGGGGTTTTTTTTCATTTGAAAAGTAACTTTTTTGGCTATTAAATTATGCATTAAGAGATAAACTGAGTTAAATCCTAGCCTGATCCATCTTCTGCTCCATTTAGATCAACTTAAGACAGTATTTTGAGTATTACTTAGACAAATGAACACACTCGTTTGAGTATTTCCTAAAAATAGCTCCTTTTTAAGCAGCAGTTTTATAAACCCACAGTTCTTCCTTTAACTTAATGCTTCAGCAGTCTTGCAGGAGCTCAGACTGTCTCTGTGCTGAAGACCACCCCGGCTCAGCTGTTCTGCCCTGCCAGGATGTATTTGTGTCACAGGACTCTAACCTTCAGGATATGGTATTTGTCAGTCTGAAACGTAATAATCCTGTATCTGGAGAACTGAACTATAAACAGTGTGGCTGGCTTGGCAGGCCCTGGCAGCCACCCCAGCAGTTTAACTAGCCCAGGGTTTAAGACAGCACTGCACCAGTGCATCCTGTAACTCATGATGCTAATGCATCTTTATCTATGTGAAGGATTAGGGAGACAAATATAAACTTAATAATCAAATTGGAATGGGAGCTTATGAGAAGTATTTCTGAGATGGAAGTGAGGTGTTTTGGGCTCGTTGAAACGTTTTGCATTGTATGTGGTTTTTTTATCAAGGCCTGAAGTTTTCACCATTAGCCTGAACAAGGTAGGAGGCTGGGTGATTTTCATATGTGTGCCATGGAATGTAATTATGCTGATGAAAGCAGAATATTGCATGAGGAAGGCAGGTATTTTCCATGTAAGGTTTTAAATGGTGTTTGGGGCAAGAGAACCACTGATTCTGCAGACAAAAATGGAGCATTTTTTCCCTAAATTGGACATATTAGTGCATTTTATACAGAAGGCTATCTCTCATTTAGATTGTCAGAAGAAAACATTCAATGAGTTGTTGATCATGCTGGTTTCAAGGATGGGGTGGCAGGGCAGATAGGAGACTGCAAAGAAAGATAAAATTGTTTCTCTACTACCCCTTGTATGACTTTAACATGTTATTCTAAAATCATATATAATCAGTGTTGTTCTCCAGGTGAAAAGTGACAAGAAAAATATTTATTTTAGTGTTTTACGATACCAAAACATTTGATTACTAATTTGAAAAGAAAGGGAGAAAAATTGTGGCAACACGGAAGGACTTATCTGAAATGCTTTTCAGGGGAGAGACTTTAGAAATGCTCGGTAGAGTTGTTTTGAGTATCAACATATTTCCATGGGGTTTGTTTAAAGTATCCTGGGAGAGGAGGAAGGCAGCATTAGTAACAATAGGTCAAGGTAAGTGTATTATTATTAGTTACATAACAAACAAATTGTCAGCTGTGTGTGACAAACCATGCAGGGGCTAAGACTAGTGCTGGGATAAAGGAGTGTTTAATTTGTTGCAGAATGGTCTGGCAGCTGGGCATGACTTTGTTGCCTTCTTAGTAAGTCCACTCAAACTTGGTGCTTTGAGTGCATTTAAAAGTGATTTAAAACTTCTGTGCATAGCAATGGAGTAATTTGCTTTAATTTTTTTCTTCCAGTATAAAAACAAAAAAATCTGATTTCACACTCTGGTCACTTGGTTGATTTTGTTGCCTTTCTGCATTTGCTTTTTTCTTACTTGGTGTCTGTGAAACTTCGGGCTGTTGCCTGGTCTCTCTTTCTGCAGGAATTAGGTTGTTATTCTGCAAAGTCATAATGTGACTGTGACCCATGGTCTTAAGTTCATACCTAGTCATTCTGTATATAAATAAATCTCTGATTAGTTGCTACCTACTTATCCTTCTGTCTTCAACCTCAGATCCCACACTACACAATCAGAATGGTTGGAACATCAGTCTGCTCTGAATAGTACCTGTGTCCTTCCTGCAGCTCTGACACCTTAATTTCTCAGACTGTCAAGGCCTGAAATGAAGAATTTATTGAAACATTTCTGTATGGCCTGAAAGCTCAGCCTGGTGAACTTACAGAGAGTGGCATATGCAGTGTAAAATGTGCATTGCAGTGTTGCTGGGTTTCCTTGAGCAGCATCAAGTTAGTTTTAAAATGGGACAGTTGGTTTTTGAAACCCAGGGTTATGGGTTAAAATTAATGATTTTTTTAATGTAAGGGATACAAATATTCTTCAACAGTTGTGTGTGGATTTTTGCCTTCACAAAAGGGGTGTGAGACAGAAGGGATTTCTGGGAGACAGTGTAAGGGCACTGGGCTTTTTTCCAAGCCATAGCGAGCACACTGTACTTGTGGAATCAGCATAGCTGAAGCTGCTGTGCTTGTGCCTGCATCCTTAGGCCAAGCTAAAGGGCCTTATTCTTGCTGATAGCCCTCCTGTGTCTGACCTGGTACCATAATAAAAAGGAAAAGGCTTTGTTTCTTTTTTCTGTTGTTTCCTGATAGAAGCCCTGTTGGCCATAGTTTGTGAATGGAAGGGAATGATCATCATGATAGAAAGCCGCACGTTGTTGACAGCTGAAGCTCAATATCCTGTGAGCAAATTTTTTTCCCCCTTTTTATCCCTTCTGAAGTGTGATACTGGCTTTAATATGCCAAGCAAAATAATTGGAGATCTGGCCTGCATTTTCCTATGTTTGTCTGCTTTTTCCTTTATATCATGAACTTTTCTTTCTCTAGAAAGTGCTGTTACTTTGTCATGTGTCAATCTGTTCTCTGGCAGAATACAATCACTATGGCAAGAGGATAAAAAGAGAAATCAGACCTACTTAAGGAGTTATTGTTCAAAATGCTTCTAAAAATGTAAATTTCTGTTTATGTGGCTTGAGGAAAAAGGGGAAATCCCATGGCACTACTTAACAGCTTGGCCTTTTTGGTTAGAAGTCCCTCCTGTAAAGCCATTTATGGCTTTATTTTTCCATGTAGAATTGTAAAAAAAAACCCTGTACAAAGGTAGCATAGTAATAAGTGGGGAGACAGTGGCATCCAGCCATGCTATTTTTAGGCAATTGTGTTCTTAACTTGCTGATTTAAATGTTCTGGACAGTGAGTGGGGGAGACATTGTACTAGAAATGTGTGCTCACATAGCGGAATCTTGTCTGGAAACAGAATGAATAGCAGACTTGGTTATCAGGAGGGCAGTTTGCAGAGTTGTAACTGGAGTATTTGTAGGTAAAAAGGATGCCCCAGTGATTAAAGCACAATGTTTGCAATGCAGACTCTTACTCGAAAGCTGTCAGCTCTGGCTTTCTCCTCAGATGAGAAACTGAAATATGTACAGTCTGTTCTGTATGGGCTTAGGGAAGAAGTGTAAAAAACTATTTTCTGTTCTATGATGGCAGTAGGGGAAGAAATGCCAGTTGTCCTCAATCAAGTTGCTTCCAGTATTTTTTTAAGCTTTTCTTAAGCAGTGACCTCTCCATCTGAGCAAGTGGTGTACTTTTGGAAACCTTCAGAAAGGAGAGTGTCTTATTGCAAATTTCTGATAATTCCCTAGCCCCTTATCTATTAACTTGACACTTGGATAGTTAAAGCTGACACAAGGCAACTCTTAGTAATTCTCACTCTGACCTCCTGGTGATGTGTGCATTTTTCCTTGGCTTAAGCTGTAAGTGATGCTATGCCTTAAATTTCAGTTCTGTTGCTGACCTGGTAGGTTCACCTTCCTCCTGCTGTGCACTGTTACCTTTGACTCTTCTGGCACAGAGCTGCCCCATGAACCAGATACAAGAGCCAGTCCAAGCTTTTGAAGATTGAAGTCTTCAGGGTAGGTCAGTTCCTGTCCCAGCAATGCTGTGACTGAGGTATCTAAAGCCCCAAATTATCTGCATCATGGAACCATTGCATTAGTTGCATATAAATAGATATTGAATGCACGTGTATAGGTTGCAGTTGGATGTTTACACGTTCCATTGTTTCAGGCAGTGTAAAGTGACAGCTGAAAGGAAGCTAAGGAGAGATGCAAAACTTCAGAGTGTGAGCAGTTGGTCTATTCATATCTTCAGTGAAACTTGACAGTATATTAAAGTGATGGGTAAATACCAGTTGTCCCAACATGGCAGCTGCTGATCACCTGTGTAATATTTTCCTATGCTTTGTGCAGGGGGGTAAGTTTTCGTATGTAGATATCTACATACTACATGTAATTTGTTTGGGATTGTGTAAGCTGGCTTCCCCAGTGATTGAAATAATAATTAAGGGATAAAAAAAGCAGCAAAAAACCCCCCTAAAATAGCATTGGGGTTAAAACAAAGTAATACCTTTGAATCCCTTGACTAAATTTAAGTGTATTGCAAGGGATGAGGAATGCAGCTTTGCCACAGGGAACGTTGTACTTACACCTCTTCTGCTGAAAACTTGTCCTTACCTACCCTCTTTCTTTGGTCAAGCTCTAGCTTTAGGTTGAGTTCCCCATCAAACCACAGTAAGGGTATTGTATAATTTTGCACACTTAAATTAGACATAGTGCATAATTCTAAATAGAACTACACATCATGCATGATAATCACAGTGTTTTTGGAAGTTAAGCTGAATTCAAGATGCCCTAGCCAGAAATGATGATAGTTCTATTTATTAACACATAGGAACCCCAATATTAGAGCAGGAGCTCCCTTAGCATTAGGCCCACGTAGAACTGTGGCATTACAAGCTAATTAAAATTCTACATAGTGCTGTTTATAAAAACAAATTATAACGTGTTTTGTGCTTACTGTCAGTTCTCGGCAACAGGTGTTTTGTTAACAAGAAGCTGTCTATTTTGGGAACTCGTGTTAAAGCAGCTTTTATCTCTTCTGGGTTTGATATGCTTAAAATAAGTGAAACTTATGCTGTATTGAGAGAAGATTACTTATTCACTGAAGCTCAAAAGAAGCGATTACTGAATCTATATCTATTCTTTCAGTAATTATGAGGGTAATCTTGTAAGTGTTTGAATCCTTCTTACAGATTATTTCTCATCAGTGTGTAAAGTTGAACCTGTTTTAAAATACAGCACCAAAGATAGTTTATGGAGTTGCTCTCCTGCATCCCTTTTGGCCTGGTATTTTAAAGGAATTTAGAGAATTCTAGAATCTCCTGATTCTAATTTTATACAACCTCTGATTTCTGAAATGACCAGCTTCAACATCTGATACCAAAGAAAGCAGAGTACAGCCCTGTCTGGTCTGTTTCAGAGTAGCTTTCTTATCTTTTGTAGAGCATTTTAAAAGAAGGCATTTCTGTAATCTGACAGATTTCAAGTAAACCTTACATTTTTGGGGCTGTGTAGAAATATGAAGGGCAACTCAAGGGTTCCTGCAGCACCTGAATGCCAAAATACAGGTATGAGATGGCACAAACTCCAGGGGAAAGAAAAGGGCTCCTCAAGCAATATCTGTGACTTGTGCAGCTTGATGCCACTTCATCCACACGTGATGGAAACTGCAAGCTGATGTAGCCAGCTGCTGCTGAGCAATTAACTGACATGGTTTGATTTTTCTAATGGGTGTAACTCCTGAATTTTTATTCCTCTTGAGCAGAGATGCCAGAGCAAGCACTCCCTAAAAGGGTGCTCTTTCAAAAGTAGCTGCACGTTCTGTCACAAGTGTAACTTCATGTAAGGTTTCTGTGGCAATCTTGTCTCAGAGACAGCCATCTTCTAAAAATGGGCCTGCTCAGCCTGTCTGCCTTAAATCCTGGGTGATCTGGGGAGGCTAAACTGAGTAAGTACAACTTCATATTTGTGGGGGAGAACACTGTTCTCTGGTCTGTGTATGGACATAGAGTGCTTTAGGTAGGACAGCATGACCAGTGGGGTGGCTGGCCAGTGTCCTCTCTGTGTTCCTCAGATACGCCTCTTGAACTTCTCTCACCATGCCTCTCCCAAGAGTACCAGATCAAAACCGGCTTCCTGAAACACATGATATACGCTTTTCTCGTGTTCACTTTTCTTTGTCTGTAACTCATTAGAAATTGTCTTTACTTTGTACAGAACAACTATAGTTACTGTGTTGTTCTCAGTGCTTTTAATGTTTAACTAGTTATCTTTATTGAAGGTCCCTGTCATGGCTCGCTGTAAACAAGCGTGTCCAGCTCCAAGGGTTATTTGCTGTTTTTTATTCTTGAACCCAAGAAGTGACTTTTGTGGTGTGTGTGGGTTTTGTTTTGTTGTTTTCACTTGCATTCAGGTTGACCTCTCCAAAAAGGCAGCTTTGTCAGCTTAGATTTTCTGATAGTCATCACTGAAGAGACAGAAACTTAGAACATGCTGGTGGTGCTCTTTCTGAAAGCATTTCTGTGCTGCTCTGGACTGGAGTTTGCTGGATGAACTGGGTTGCCTACAAATGTATTGTGCTGTTGGGGAATAAGAGGCTTTTAAGTTTTCTAAGTCAGAGGAGAAAATGATGTTTCTTTGAATCTCAGGAAGTTTGGATACTGTCATATTTAAGGGTCAAATTCTAATGGTGCTGCAGTGTTAGTCTAGAACAACTAGGAAGTCCCAATGTACAGGCTTAAATGTGCAAACAGCTGTAATTATTGGCATCTTCACTTGTATTTTGCTGCTTTAGGCTCAAATTGAAATGCGTGATAAATGGGAGTGTTGAAGGCTTTATACAGGGTTTTTACACAGGCTGCACTTAATGTTTTAGGTGTCTCAGCAGTTAGCAGATGGTCCAGCATAAAGTAGTGGTCATTCTTGCAAAAAAACCCAGCATCACACCAGTAGCTCTATGTGGCAGCTTTCTGGAATTCCAACACTTTCATGAAAATCCTTTTATCTGTACTCTGCCTCTTTGAAATCCAGAATAAATAAAATATGATTCCTCCTGCTGGGTAATAAAATGTACCTCTTAAATTGCTTGTTAATTATTGGGGTTTTTTTAGAATTAATTTTCAGTAGAATAGTGAACTTTGTGGAATTGTCTCTTTGGTATGTTGACTGTACTAGGAAGTTTGGAAATTAAATATGAAAAATTTGCTTATACTTGTTGTTTTTGTTTGTAGACTTTAAGCGGTCACTGCGAGCAATTAGATGCATTTGCATGAGGTGAATGAGAGTCTGAGGTGCCACCTCTTTTACAGAAGTTAATCTTTGGCTCTAGTAATCCGTGCTTTGCAAAGGTTAAGCGTGGTCACAAGTAGTAATTACAGTTTCAAAGTAACATCTATTAATAGTGTATGTAGACAAGCATGGAAAGCTGAGTCCTTATTATCAGTGATCTCCTTGATACCAGTATGGAATCTGTGCATCTTTGTTCTTGCTTAGTAAGAGTGAAGAGGTTGTAGTGAAATGGTCTCTTGTTCCTCGTGTAACCTTGAGTACAAGAGCAGTCAGCTGTACTTAGCAGCATACATGCTTTAACACTGGAGGCTTTGTCTATACCAGGTGTTCCTGGGTTTGTGATATTCTGGCTCAGATTAGTTATGAAAATTGCTCATGTTCCTTCCCTTCCTAGGACCTGAACTGTCTCTTTTCTGTCCATCTGCCACTTCTGAGTTTGGACCTTCTCTCATGTGTATCTTCCACTAGTGTGATTCTTTCACAGTCTGACAACTTAAACCTTAAATAAAGCTTTCTTAAGAGTCCAAATTTAATTTATATTTTAATTTTGGTATGGAAGGATTTAAGCTTGCTAACTACTAAAAATTGGAAGTGAAGAAAAGACTTCTGTAACTCTTTCCATCTCTTTGTAAAGTTTCTCCTAGGAGTGTCTAGTATAAGTACTTGATTTTAGCCTAAAATAAGTCTGTGCATGAAACAAAAATAAAAAGCTGTTCAACAGGAATAGACAGGAACGTAGTAGATATTAAATGACTTGTCAAGTGAGTTAAGAGAACATCTTATGTAAGTCTTTGGTCACTAGTGTGAGTATTTTGTTTTTGTTATAGAGTCATTATATAAATTCTACTTCAAATTACAATTTAAAACTTGGTTGTGAGCAGGAAGAAAACTGGAGGCTCAGTGGAATGAGTGGAAAGCTTTAAAGTGTATGGATTCTCTTGGTGCTGAGGACGTTGGAACTCCCATGTTTTGAAAAATGCAGCAGCTGTGTGTTCTGCTGCTACAGGAACAAAGAGGTCGCTGCCCTTACAGATCCGCTTGCATAGCTGGTCCTTAACCATATTCACTTTTTTTAACTCAAAGCATTCTGATGAAACTGGGTCAGAGTGTAACTACACATGTAGCTGTGCTGGCAAATGTGAACCAGCTGCAGTGCTTTAGCCAGGGTGAGCTGTAAGATGAAATGACATGTCTGACTGCAAGTGACAAGCTGGGCCGAGCTGTAATGACTGAGGCCCCTATTCAAGTCTGCCAGTTCTTCTTGGCTCCATAGCAAGTTGCTGGGACATGATAATGCCTTAAAGCAGCTACAAATGACTGCTCAGTGAATGTAAATTGGAGCCTTTTGGGAGACAGCAATGGAATAAAAGAAAACAGGACTGTTCTGTAACTTGCTATTAATTTGTGAGTCTAGTGCTTTATACCCTGAGTAGTGTCCTGCTTCCAGCAGGACACCTGAGCAGCAAATTCCACTATGAAGCGGTATCCTCAATCACAGCCAGTGCTTTGGGAGCTTCTGCAGCAAGATTCAACAGAACTCTGCTCTTGAGCCTTTATTTGCCCTTTGTTTTGATAAGCCTGTAGAGAAATGCATTTCCTATGTATTGCTTCTTGTACCAGCATGCTTTTTCATATGGTGGTACAGGTGGTACTGGGTATCTGTGCCAGTACATGTTCTAAAGTGACGTGTATTTTTGTGTGCCCAGCTTTGCTTCTTGCTTTATTTGTGCCTGGAATGAAGCTTTGTATGTTTAAGCAGCACACATTACTGCTTCTGCAGTTTCTTCCTTGCTTCATTAGCACAAAGAGAAAATGACCATTAGTGCTGATGCTACTTCAGTCAGTGCTGAACTGCTTCATTATAAAGCTGATTATGACAGAGGAGGGGATATTTTAATCACTTGTTAAAATTGGATTTATCATTTGAGGTGAGTGTCAGGTAAAACTGTCAGTGTGCTGATTTTGACAGTGAAGAGTAGCTCACACTCAGTGCTCTGCTCTCTCTTTGAGCAGCAGTTTCAAAGCTGGCATCAGAACGGTTCCAACTGCGTCTGCTGTGGTGCTGAGGCACAATGCTGTTTGGGTGGTCTCCTCAGCATTAGCTTTTGGGAGGAATCCTTCCCATACCACTCACAGATTTTAGGAGTGTTTGCAGAACACAAGACTCTACTGCAGGATGTAAGGAGCTGCTTGTTTTCCTTACCACAACTTGAAGTATGAGGAAAACTGGTACTCAAGAGACCTTTTTCTTTGGGGAAGATGAAGAGAAAGCTGGCTTCTGTGCTGGATTTTTTTTTTCTTGTCGAGAATGGGGGGGTGAGGGAGATTATTGCTAAACCTTGTGTATTTAATCCTGCTAAATGCTGCTCTCTCTGATCTTACTGATTAACATTTGAAGCCTATAAAGCTAGGGTATCAGTTATTTGAAACTAGTGGCATATAAACATTTTAATTAAAAGGAAATGAAGAAAGGGGGGTGGGGAGGAAAACCAGTATCACAGTGCCCTCTCTGTGGTGAAGGGATGTCCACAAGTATTTTGTTACTTGCTTTACAGAGTATTGGAAGATGTGTCTCTTTCTCCAGAGAACTTATGTCCAAAAGATTTGCCATGCTTTAGTGTTTCTACAGCTTCACCTCTATATATTTTATAGGAATGTCCTTTGCATATTTTTTCCTTGGTACAGAGAGGAATTTGCTCTGAGGATGTGCTATGGTGAGGGAGGAAAGGTAGGACCTGTAGCAGCAGCAGTAAGAGGGCACTTTTAGATGCATGAAGTTGTGTATTACAGGAGTAACAGGAACAGGTAGACTTCAAGCACCTTACTTGTAGGAAAAGGAGGACTTAGCCTGCAGAGCTGTGTGCTGCCATGCTTCTGGCAGCAATAAGTATCTTTTAGAAAACAGAGGTCATTTCAGCTGAAGCTTAGCAATTTTTAGCTAATACAAAAGGAAGCTGTTTATTCCATAATCTTCAACAAAGTGGATGTTCTGGGGCTGCACTGAGAGGAGTTTAAGACTCTTGCACTTCCCTCTGGTCTGTTCCTTCTCATTAGTGCTTGTACAACTGGTTATACAAGTATACTGTAAAGCAAAGCAGGGAATGTGCTTAAAATACTGTAAAGAGCTCTGTTGTTTTGGGTTTTTTTCTTTAAGGTAAATCAAATCTGCATTCAGAATAACCTTCAGAATTCATAGCATTACCCTGTGAATGCTGTGCAGGCACAGCTCTGGGGGAACAGGCAGAGCCCAGGGGCATTTCCAGGAGCTTGACAAGCTGCGCATTTGTTTTGTGATACCTCAGACCGAGGGGGACATACATGTGGTCATGTTGATCCCAAGACCTTGTTGTCATTTCATCTATGAAGCTACTTCAAGTGTCATACTGAAGCCAAGCTGGGAGACCATTTTTGAAATGTGCATAGTGTATGCACTTGGGATTTATTTTACAGTAGGCTTGATGCTCAGCAAGGGCTTGCTGCCCCTAAAAAGGGTTGTCCTATTTTTAGCCATGTCGCTTCCTGTGCAGTGTATGTCATTTCTCTGGAGTTGAACTTCCATCAGATCAGCAAGCTCTCCAGTGCACCAGAACAAATATTTTTGTTGTTTCCATCAGATGGCTGAGCTGATGTGGCTGGAGGCAGGAGCAGGGGGGCAGCAGTGGCTGGAGCTGTGGGAGCAGGCTTGCCCCAACTGCCCGCCTCTACTGCTTTATGGGATGTTTGGGCTCGGTGATACTGTGGGTCTTCCTGCATGAGGAATTACGGATAGTTTTGAAACAAAAATCATCTGAAGCTGAGCCAAGAACTGGGCTGATGGGAGGTCCTTCCCTCCCCCAAAAACATCTGTTCCACGATCTCGCGCTGTTCGTGTTTGCTGTGATGGGGCCGGAGTCCGGCTGCTCTGCTCTCGGCTGTTTGCCTGCTGCCCCGGCGGGAGGAGGAGCAGTCCCTGCAGCACAGTGCTGTGTCATCCTGGCCCCTGCCCTCCTGCGGGAGTGAGTGTGTACAGGAGAGCCATGGCTCAAGTGCAGTGGCACTGGCAGGAACTGCTGGTACTTGGGTCTCTTGAGTTCTGTTTTCAGTGCCTGTTTTTGGCTAGTGGTTCTCTTTATTCTTTAAGCCTGCTCTGCTGCTGAAACAGGCATTTCCACACGTGTCTGCAGCTAGACCCTCTCTCCTGCCCAAACAGCACACTTGTGACAGATGAGCTCAGAAACCAACCTGTGTTGAAACTAATTGGCAGAAAGTAGAGTGGTTGATTTTTTTAAAGTTTGATCACTTCCTGGTTTCATTTTGGTGCATATGAGCACTGAAAGGGAGGGCTAAGCATGGGAGAGCTTATTATACTGGTTTGGCATTCTGTGGCTTTAGGGTTCAAATAGATGAGTTCAACTATCCCAGCAACTTACAGGTGGATAAAACATGTGTTGTCCCTCCTGGTCATGTGCCCTCCCTCACATCAATTTCCAGAGGCTCTCCTGTGTGTTAGGCTTTCTACTTGTTGTGTTTTTGCATGTGAACTGATTGAGCTCACTGAACTGTCAGAAAACTTTGTGTTGGTGATGGTCCTTTTTTTTCCTGGTGTGTTTTTTTGGTAGCTCACAGCACTAATTGTGTGGGTGAGCAGGATTGTACCCAATTGCCCCCTCCAAACCTAACAAGCTGTTGTCTTGGTGCAAGTTCTCATTTGACTTCATAACATTGCATCAGTTTGATCCTATCTCTTATTCATTGTATTTCTCAAATATTACCAACCAATGAAAGATCTTCCGCTTCCTGTGGCCCTTATTAAAACTCTTCAGAAGAATCCCTGGCACTTCCCCTTGGAGACTGAAGTGTTCTGAAGCCTCATGCCACTGGCTTGTGCTTTGACTGGTGACAGGATCCACTGGTTAATGAACTTGGGAACTGGCTTAGCTGGAACTCAGGCCAGCTTTTCTTGTTTTTCATCTGGGCATCTTTGGGCACCTTTCACAGTTTGTTTATTGACTTGGAGCTGAACATCTTTTTTTACATCCATGTTAGAGATTGTTATTCTGTGTTTGCATTAGCACCTGGTCCTCTACAGTGACATTCTGTTGGGGAATATTAGCAGTGGCTGGTGCTGTTATTGAGTTCCTGTGTGCTGCTTGAAGCTAATATTGAACAGAAAGGCAATCATGGTACATTCTGAAAGTTAGCATAGGGTTCTTTAATATGCTGCTGCCTAAAATTAAAAGGATTAATACTTGTATTGTGACATTGAATCTCTACTAGCTCTCGAAATACTCAGTCAAAAGTGTTTTTAATTAGTCTTTCAGTCTTAAACATTCTATGCCAAGAGTGACTTGCGTAAGGTTTCAGCTTTAAATTGGTTCTGGTTACCAAAGCACAGAAAACTTGTGTTCATTTGCTCTCCCCTGAAATGGCTTCTCTGAATGTTGGGCCCAGCATAAGAATTAAATTCCACAAGCACTACTTGCAGTTTCATTCTGAGAGACTGTCTGGAGAAAGGCAGGAATGAAAGTGCTCTTTCAGCTACAAGTACAGTACTTCAGCAAAAATCAAATTTAGCTGTCGTGTCAGGTCAATGGGGGCTTTGTATGTCGAAAGCAAGTGCTTCTCTGTTGGGGTGGGGGAGTGCAGTCAACAGCTGAAATAAGCTTAATTGCAGGTTGAAGCTGAAAAAGATACTATCAGATTTTGGTTGTCTTCCTGCCTGTACATCTTCCTTGTCTTATATCTTGAATACTTCCTCGTCCACAGAGTACCTTATTGCTGTGAGCAGAAGACTTGACTTGTTTCTGTGTTGCTGTTGGCTTTGCAACCCAGAGGTTTGCTCTTGGTATCAATTTCATATGTTTTGGGGAAATAAAAACAAAATGGAGTGGATGTGGGTGTGAGAGAAGATGAGGAGATTTCTCTGGAAACAAAATAATGGGAAAGTTGTTTGTGTTTGGCTTCAAATACATCTTATGTAAAAGGAAGTATTTTTTACTGTGGTACTTCTTACTGTGGTTTAATCTAGTTTTATAACATGGCAATTGGTGAAGTATTCAAATATCTTGAAACCCCTTTCCCTCTGGATTTTTTTTTTCTGTTTGAAATGTATACTGATGTTACTTGCAAGATTGATTTTATTTTTTTTTCAGTGATATTGTTTATCTTTGGCTTGACTTGCAAGAATTAAAATTACCTATGCTTCAGCTTTCTTTTTAATCAGGAAATGGTAGACCTAAGTTGATCTTGAATTAAATAATTGATACCTTGATATATACCTAGTTTCTTAATGAGAAGCTGTTTTTTCTTTGAAAATTGGTAAAAAAGGGCAATTGTATATTCATGGAGGTGGGAAAAATGGAAAATGATTTTATCTCAGGAAATGACATGTCAAAAATGATTTGCAAGTTAGACCACTTGATAATAGTTATGAGCCTCAGAACACTGATGAAAATGGTCATTTGCTGTAATTTTCTTGTAATACCTTGCAAATATCTGTAAACTTGCTTAATACAAGCCAGGGAAAAGAAAATTATACAGTTTTTATGAAAACCAAATTTAAGGATGTTAAATAATGAGGCGACTTGTATCTCTTCTTGTTTTTATTATATTTTCACACAATTTATAAATAGGAGGTTGTGTACTTGGTCTAATATTTTTTGACTGAAAGGGTGATTTTCTCAGTGTGTGAAAAATCATAGTACAGGGTTTGTGGTAAGCAGTTGTGTCGTCTTTCACTAATGACACAGTGACTAAACAGTGACATGTGAATTCATGTGACTGTTGTTAATTATAATTGCTATGCAGCAAGTAAATCTGTGTTACCATGCTTGTCTTTTATTTTACAGTTCTCATGCATAGGTGTTCAAGTTTCAGCATGAGTGTCCCCCTCCCCTACTCCCCTTACTTGACTGCCAGAAGCAGTAATAGTTCCAGTATTTGCTAAAATTACTTTTCTTTGCGGGATATATATCAAAAATAAATTGGTGGGGCTGAGGGTGGCTCATGCAAAGCCTACATATGACTGTATTTGTGTTATTGGGCAGACTTTATAGACTTTTTGGGAAAGGACACAGTTACCCACAAGGCATTTTTTCTGGAAGATCTTTTTGCTGAGCTATAGGAAATTCCAGATTTTCAAATGTCAGCTGTAAAAGAAGGGTTTTCTCAGGCCTCTAAATACTGGGTTGTGTGTATCAATTTCAGGTTTATAGAAGAAGGGAAAATGGCTCAAGAAACCAACCGTAGCCAAGTGCCTATGCTTTGTTCCACTGGCTGCGGATTTTACGGGAATCCTCGCACAAATGGCATGTGTTCAGTGTGCTACAAAGAACACCTTCAAAGGCAGAACAGTAATGGTAGAATTAGCCCTCCTGGTAAGTAACACCATCATAAATGTGTGTGAACAGCTCAACCTGACACAGTGGGCAGCAGCTTCCTGGCCGTGTCCCAATAGTGATTGTTGGAGCATTAGTGCAAACCATTTCGTTCCAGCATCTTACCTTCTGGAATGAGCTTGGATGGAGTGCTCATAATGTAATTGTGCTGCTGCTAATCTGCTCAGAAGTAGACTCTCACTAATACCTTTTGTATTCGAGTGTTTCTGATTTGAAGTTAGAAAAATGCAGAAAAAACGCTATGCCAGAATATTTTTCCTGAAATTACTGACTGTAGAGATAGGATTGATCTTGGGGAATGTTTGTGAAAAGCATTTAAAGTACAGGTATTTCGTCTCTACAGCCTGATGATGAAGGATTAACCTGTAAACACTTGATAATTTCTCCTTGAGATACTTTCTGTTCTTTTGGGCCCAGTGCCCCGTGTACTGTCACCTTTCCTACAACCTGACCTTTTAAATTGAAGCAGTAGCTTCTATTGAAATCTGGGGATCTGGGTTCTACACCTTCAAAATGCATCTGGAGTTGGCATTAGAATGTTACACTGGTGTTCTCACAGATCCATCTTGGTTTAGACAAAACACCAGCTTCTCATGTCAGAATACTGCAGTTTGTGCTGAGAAAGCTGCTTGTAGATGCCTTAATTAGCAAAAAATAGTAACTATTTTAGAACTCCAGCTTTAAAATTTTCTGCAGTGTAAATTCTGGGGGCCTGGGGCTGGAATGAGATCAAAATATGGCCAAACATAATTACTTCTTTTGTAAAATTACCTTTCACTGTGGTGTAGGTAGAGATCCAATTACTTTCCTGACTGGTGTCATAGGGGTCAAAGAGTAACTGCAGTGCCTAATTTTTGTAGTCCCAGGAAGTAGCATAACACATTTTCCATGGGTGTGTGTCTTGCAGCAGCCTCTGTCAGTAGTATCACCGAGTCCTTACCGGTCCAGTGCACAGAGGGCAGTGCCCAGGAAACTCAGTCCACTTTAGATTCTACATCGACTCCATCTATGCAGCCAAGGTAAGATGCTTCGGTCTGCTCTGTGTCTTTTCAGAAAAATCTGTGTCAGAATGATTAAATGAAGTGTTCTGATCCTGCATAATTAAATGCTGGAACCAGGATTAGGAAAAGGTTTAAGATTTCAGTGCTAACTTTAAAGCATGGATCTCAGGGTGAATACTAGCAGATCCCTGTGCTTCATCTGGCATTCAAATGGAAATTTGTCTTTAGAATTTAGCCTCAAATAGAAGTTGCCAGCTTCTGTTCTACAGAGATTTCTCTGGCTGCTCTTCTGATTCCACGACTTGTGGTTGTACATTTACCAAAGGAGAACTCTTTTCATCTTAGAAACTTGGGGATTTTGTAAAATGGCAGAGAGCTGTTTACTAGAGCTCTCATAAATAAATGTATGATAATGTGTTAACAAGACAGTTGCTTCACAAAGAGTGGAGAGTGCTAGAACAGGGGAAAGATACGAGTCTTGGTACAAGTTGTGCTACTGAACTGATCTCTTATTAAACAAGTAATTTCCATCTGGATTATTCAAGGATACATAATGTCCTCTTGAAAATCACTCAGACTTACTAAGTGTTCTCCATTTGAAAAAGCTAAATATTTGTTTATATTTAGTGGCTCCATTTCGGTTTAGAATGACACAACCAACAGCAACTTAAGTGCTCTGGAAATTTTTTGAGTGAAAAGTGTTAGTGTGTTACATACCACGAAAGCTAACTTGCAGTAATACTCATTTCAACTTTCCTTTAAAAAAATGAATGTAGTAAAACACAGGCTGAGGGTGATTTCGTCAGTTACTGCTGACTGATTCTGCTCAGACTGTTTTCTGCTCCCTATCTTTTTATAGGAGGTGTTATCTCCTGCTTGGATCCTGCATATGAACTGAGAGCTAGGTGCCATGCTTGATGCTATATTTAGTCTTTCCATTCTGAGGTTTCTAGTTGGGCTAGAAAATACATATCTTACCCTGAAACACCTCTTGTGGTATGTGTAAAAAAAAAAAGTTCATCCAGGTCAATGCACAGATGTGAACCAATTACAGTGCCTTGCCTTTGTTCTCTCACAACTTCAATAAAACCATGAAAGAGTAGAAGTACCTCACTGATCACTGGCTTGATTACTGGCTGCAGGAGAAATGAGTGGATGGTTGCTCTTGGACTTGCACTTCAAAAAAATCAATGCCACTTGCTTGGGGTTTTTTTCCAAAATAAAGAAGCAGGAATTCAACTTCAGTCTCTGAAAATACCTCAGAATTATGATGCTCTGAGGACAGATATATTAAATTGACAATGCCCTTTTGCAGGTGGCCAGACATGCAGCTCAAGACATACATGCAGTTCTTGACAATTAAAACTATGACTCCAACGGTCTGGTTGTGCTGTGGAGTGCTGATTCATGGGCTGCTGGATAATCTGATTTTTGCCTTCAGAGTGAATCCCTCAGTGGAAAGGAAGAAAAAAAAAAAAAGCAAATGAAATAGTGCTACCTCTTGCTTGGGACTTGAGCTCTGCCTTGTTCCATAGGAGAGCTGCTGGATGAACAGCTTGGCTGGGAGTGACTGCTAGTGTTGAATTGCTCTCTCTCAACTGCTCAGGGTGTTCATTGGTGAGTGTTCAGCCATGCTATGATTTAGCAGTATGGCTAAAGGCTTGGGAAGTTTGGCCTGCACCACTTTACACTGAAAATCGAAGGGGTTCTGTGTGCAGCTGCTGCAGCTTTATTACTGGAAACATTGACATGCTGCAATTTTCTCGTTCATATCACCAGAACACTGAAAGTAGCTCCTCTGCAATTATCTCGCTGACTTATGTTATAAAGATCCTTGCATATTGAATGTTGCATTGTTGCTTCTGTGTGGAATGATGGTATGCCAAACCACCCAAAATATTTTTCCTTTTTTTATAGTGGAACTGTTTTATTGCACTCAATATGAATTAAAAACAATGTTTACCTTTTGTGTTAGTTCAGATTGTGGCAGTTTTAAGTGGTTACAGAAACAACTTCAGAGTGAAAAGTTCTGGGATACCCTTTCACCAAGAAGTGTCCTAATGTATCTCTTTCAGGAAAAGGTGGTGGAAATGCATCATAAAAATGGTAACTTTCTTGTTTTGCCCCGCAGCCCTGTGTCAAGTCAGTTGCTTCTAACAGAATCCGTAGCATCATCCCAACCGGATAGTACGGCTGTGGACAAAACAGTACCTGAGACAGAAGAGTTGCAAGGTTGGTGCCTGGTTTTCAAAGACATAATTTATGAATAATGTTTTTTAAACTTTGACTGTTCTTAATACACTCCTGTTTGAGATGGCTGATTCTCAAACTCAAATATTCTTCAAAATCAGAAGGCAAAATAAGGATAAAGTTTCTTTTCTTGGACAGCAAGTCAAACTGAAACCTCATGTTTCTGTTTAATTGGTGATGTCAGTGTCTGCCATAAACAAGTGTGTTAATTGGTGCTGGAAATGCACATTGTAAATCAACATCCTGTTCTGTCTCATATGCCACGGCTGTTACATGTAAGTAGAGTTTTGAGTATCTGTTACTTCTCAGAGTAACCATTTACAGCACATATGAGAAGTTTTCAGAGGCATGTCTTTCTCCTTAACCATTTGGATAAATCTGTGCTCCCTATAATTTTCTACCTCTCAAGCTCATTCTCCTTATGAGAAGAAAAGAGCTTTCTCAACCAGAAGCTTTGAATTTAGGAACATATCTGCATTTTACAGTATGTTTTTCAAGGATCAACCTATATCAGGTGTTTAGATTACTCAGCTGTGTCCTCTGTCCTTTTCTTTGTACCCTCGTTTCTAAACTAAGAACATCACCATGTAGCTGCAGCTCTAAATTACCATCCCTATTTATAACTCTCTGGCAGGGTCAGCCTTACTTCCTTAAGAGTTGCTTCTGTGTTGTCCCTTAACTGAAAATCATAGGAAATGTAGTGTTTCCAGTTTTAAAGCATTTTGATTTGAAAATGTGAGTTTGGAAGGAAAGCAGCTTAGAATGGATGCTGAGAGGGTTTCATTGAATTGCTCTCACAGTTGTGCATCCTAAAGTTTCTTTTTTTTTGGCATTTGAATTTTAGGTTGCTGACAAGAATGGAATACAAACATGTGAATCCAAGTGATTTTGGTTTTAGTATTGCCTAAGTTTCTAGCATTTAGAAAAAGATAAAGTCACAGCAATGGGCTAGTTGGTCCCAGAGTGAAGTGTGTCTAATAGAATTTCTGTTGATGTAGGGGAACAAAAGGAGAAATAATGTCAGTATTTATTTTGATAAAGTCTTGCCTTGTGGGAATGTCTGTTCTGGGGAGAATTGTTCTATGCTGCTGGTGTAAGTTAATGTATTGTGTTCAGCTGAGGTCCCCTTAACTTGCCATTTAACAAAAATTACCAGGCTGCAACAACATTGAATGAAACACTGGGTGAATAATTAAGCTTTCTTAGATTACTATTATTACTTTTCTAAAGCAGACAGATAAATGGGACTTAAGCTGTGTGCAACAGTCCTTGCTGTTTGCAGTCAAGCTAAAACTACAAAGGGATAAAGTTCCCAAAGAGCAGCTCAGATTTGTCTTTGTTGGATTTATGCATTGCAGAACAAATAGAGGAAAACTCTAGAATATGTTAGTAAGTCTAGACTTTAGAGCTAGTGTTTGTATGGTGATGCTTGTGGGACACTGCAAAAAGCCCAGATGCTCTAAGATAGGGACTAATAGAATTTTTTTAAACTTTAATGTTCTTAAATATCATGAACGTACCATTAAAGATGACCTAAAATGAAACTCATTAAGTACACTATTGCAAACTGCCATCACTCTTGTTATGTGGTGTGGTTATTATCTGAAAAATCAAAGTAAGATTTGATTAACTGTCTAAAAGATACATGGCTGTTCTGAATGAACTCACATGATTTTGTGCATATCTGGATTTTAGTGAGGTAAAAAAGTTCAGCTCAGTTGGTGATAACTAAGTTTAAAGAACTTGATGTTAAAATAATTAAGTTGCTCCAGAATTTTATGTGGAGGTAACTTAGACCTAAGATGAATGCAGTTGAACTAATGGCTTCAACTTCAGTGGGTTTTATCAGGGTTGGCTCAGTAGACAGTACTGGACAGGAATTAATGGATACTTCTCAATTTTGTGATAGTACCAGGGACTCAGAGGTAGAGTATGATTATGATACAAGTGTAGAAAATAATGCAGGATACCCTGATATACTGGGTGAATGCTCCAGTGGGAGAGGAGACACTCAACAGGGAGATTTAAAACTAAATTCTGTGGGTGAGTGTGCTCTTACTTAATTTTCCACTTCCTAACATTGAAACAGTGTATTTTAGGCTGATTACATCAGTTTAAAATGTTCAGAAGTAGTGATACTCTCCTTTGGATTAACTAAACATTTTGTTCCTCTGGAGGAGTGGAGATTCTTCTTCCTAGGCCTAGGGAAATGCCCTTAAGAAGTAAATGTAGCTGTTCATGCTCTTCCTGTAGGAGTGAGGAACCTTTTTCTTTTAAAGTCTCTGCCCAGTAATGCGGGGTGATGAATGTAAAACATCCAGAGAGAGCAGATGAGGTGTTGGGTGTCTTGCTGCACACAGAGCTGTGTTGTGCCTACAGGGGTGCAGAGGCTGGAGGCCACTTTATCTTGTGGGTGCTGTTTTTGTGGTCAGTCAGAGCACACTGAAGGTCAGGCCGGGGTTGGCACAAGCAAAGCAATAGGAAAAGTTTGTGCCTGTAGGAGGAAATCCAGGCTCTGCTTGTTTTGGTGAGCTAGGAGCATGTTCTGTAAATCAGGGAACTTCTAGTGGCCAGCCCAACTTGTCAGCTCCAGAAACACGACTGTGTTCATGCCTTACTCCTTTTTGGTTAGTTGGCAGCTTGTGCTGGTGCTGCCAGCACTTCTGTTGTTCAGCTACAGGCAGTGCTGGGGCTGCAGGAAGGGAGGATGTAGGTTCAAGGAAAGCAGGGAGCAGCATCCTGGAATCCAGATGAAGTCCAGCTGCTGGGAATGGCTGCAACATATTTCCTGCAGCCTCTGAGCTGGGCAGTATTGCATTTTACCTGGCTTTGTTCTGTTGTGGTCATCACAGGTAGCTTATAGAGTGAACATTGGCACTGGTCGTCTAAAGTGGATGGGATATTTGTGATCATTAATAGAGAATTTTGGTTCAAATCTCTGGCTTCTATTCAAAAGCAAATTGAGACCTAAAATTTATGGTTACTACAGTAGATACAGAGTGACTTGTGGTGCAGTAGAAGAATCTTCCCACTCGGTTCTACACTGAGCAGCAGCTCTTAAATATTTTTAAACCTTTTTAATGTGAGAGCCATACACACAAAGAAAATGTAAGGGTGTATAAGAGCCTTGCTATGCAGGGAAGAGTGCCAGTTTTTCCTAAATTTAGCTAATAGTTACAGAGGCTCTTAGTGGAACTTACATTGAGGTAACTGGATTTTGCTACAACAGGAAATGCAAGCTGGAGGGTGTTAGCTCATGGCATGAAGATGTCTTAATGAACTAATAAACATTGCAATGTCTGTTTTCAATAAAACTGCAGAAGTTCATTTGAGTAAGTCTTATCCCTTCTGGTCCTCATCTCACCTCTTTTAGTCCTTGCTGATTTTGGTTCTTATCTTGCAATCCTTTTGATATTATGCCCACTCAGAAATGTGTCCTTTAACATCCATTTAAAGCCATTGAATTTTTGTTTTTTTGCAAATTGAATTTTTATAAATTTCAGGACAAAAAGAAGCTCTGCTTGTAGCATAGGTGGTGACTTAGAAGGATTTAATAGACCATGTATAATGGTATCTTTGCTAGATTAACCTGTGGAGTATACTGTCCCCTCAGGCAAAGTCTTTGCTGGTGATCAGGTATCTTGCTATCCATTGATGTTGCTTAGTACAATGTTTTGATACATAGCAAAAGTGATGAGTGCCCTTTCCTTTCAAAAGAAAATGATCAGAATAGCAGCACATGAAAAACCCCACTGGATTTGTCAGGCAGAAGAGCTGTCAACTGGTGTAGAACTAGCACAGAACTGCATCTGACAGTGTCTGACAAACAAAAGTCCAGCTGCACAGAGATGCCTGCTGCTTTTTCCCTGACAAATGTCTGAGCTTGCTGTTGTATTCCCTTCCTTATAGCACTGGTTCTAGCTCTGCTTCCATCCACGCTCCTCCCAGCTGGAGCTTGCTTTTGTTCTTTGCTGCAAATACTCCCAACTTCTGTCTATCTTACTCACTGGAGACTTGTCCTGCTGTGGTCTAGCTATGTCTGGTAGGCAGAGGTTGGCCTGAAAGAAACTGCCTTTCTTGAAATGAAGTTGGGTTTTTTCTGTTTCTATTTCTGTTTTGTAATGTAAGGAATGTGCAAATACTTGAGGAAAACCAGCCAACTGCTATTTTTACCTGAGTCAGGCAAATATTGCCATTACTTGTTTGTACTCTCCCACACAACCTGTAACCTGTTTCTTTTAGATGTGAGAACACTAAAGTAGGTTGAAAGTTGCCTTAGGAGAAATGTCTTTAAAATTAGGTTTTTACCTGCTTCCTTCTGGGCTCCAGGACAGTGTAGCTCCATCCTGTAAGTCTGGGTCTCTTGAGCTGGTGTTTCTCACCCCAGGTAGCGACTATGTCCTGTGTAGGCTTTTTCCAGGTGTGCAAGAGCAACAGCACCGCAGTGGTGGAGATTGTTCTGAAATGCTGTGTTTTGTGTGGCCCCAGTGTTGCAGCCTTCAGCAGAAATAATGTTGATTCAGGATCTGAAAGAAGGTGTTTAGCTCAGCTGATCCTGTTACATAGAGTGCTTCTTACAAGCAGATTTTGGGAACTGGGCGAGTAACACTGTGGGGAAGCACTTGGTTGTTGGATTTTCTTCCTGGATCTGACAGTGCTGAATCTTACTGTTAAACCTAATGGTTATTACTCTGTTTTTTTATGGTATTTTCAAGCATTTGGTGAGTTCTTTCCCTAAATTATATTGAAGGTCTAGAAGGAGGGAGTTCCAGTCACTGCAGAGAGACCAATACACTTCAGATGTGGAAGCTGCAGCAGAATGGCCAAATGTACAACTTGGGCTTTAGATTATTGTAGGACTTAAAAGGGAAGAGACAGACTTTTTTTCCTCCACTGTTCTTACTAACTTTTTTAATGTCAGCTTCAGTGTCAGAGAATGCAGAGCCTACACCTGAAGAACAGGACAAGTCGCTTGACAAACCAAAACAGAAAAAGAATCGTTGTTTCATGTGCAGGAAGAAGGTTGGACTTACTGGTAAGAAATACTGATTTCAGTTTCCCTAGGCTTCTTTAGGCTTTGGACCTTTGAAATGTTATCTTAAAGGGAAAATGGGGCATGGTCATCTGATGTTGATTTGAAATAAGAGTCAAAGGTGCTTTCAGCTGACTCTTACTAGATTAGTCATTCATGTATCATTTTGTTTTTCAGCCTCCTGTCTTAAAGTCAAGTTCATAATTCCAAATACTTCCTTTTGGAAGTCTGCTTAGCTGAGGAATTGGTTGATCGTTTGCTGCCATTCACTAGCCAGCTTTGCAGTGGTCCAGTGAAAGGGCCTGAGTTCTGCAGGGTGAAGATTCATAAACATTAGCAAAAGAACAGGAGTTCTCTAGGAATGTTCTGTGCTAGAGTGTCATGCAAAAAGAAGGAATGGTCAAGTCAAATCTTGCTGTAATCACTTTAAAAATGTATTATTTGTGATTCTTATGCTTTCTGCAGCAGAGGCTCTTTGGCTGATTGATTGACACTGATGACTGAGATTTATTGCTAGTGAGTGAACACATTCAGGATTTAAAGCAAACCAGTGTAATTAAGAATGTTGAAATGTCTGAGCTGCTGTTTCTGTCCACAGGGTTCGAATGTCGGTGTGGGAACGTTTACTGTGGAATGCACCGTTACTCAGATGTACACAGTTGCTCTTACAATTACAAAGCTGATGCTGCTGAGAAAATCAGAAAAGAGAATCCTGTAGTTGTTGGGGAAAAGATCCAGAAGATCTGAACTGCTGCTTCTGCTGGAATACAGAAATCTGACCATCTGCAGATTAAATTGACTTGAGCTTTTTTCCTTAGTCATCAGGAACGTAGAGCAGTGTATCTTGCCTAGACCTTTTAATCATGCATGTCATCAGATGAATAGATTTTTTTGTTTGTTTTTTTTTTGTTTTGAAAATGACTCTGAACATTATTTTCATTGCAGTTTTCTGTGGCTGAAGACTTAAGTAAACTTTACAAGTATTATCCTTTAAGATCATTTTAATTTTAGTTGAGTGCAGAGGGCTTTTATAACAAACGTGGAGAAAATATTGGAGGGCTGTGCTTTTCCAGGATAAAACATGCATGCGTTAACTTTGCAGTTTATTTTCTTGTTGTATATAGCTTTTCTCTGCAGCACAATTTCCTTTTTTTTTTTTTTTGATAATGCCTTGTATGGCACAACTAGTTATCAGTAACTGAATGTATTTTAATCATTATGGCTGCTTCTGGTTTTTTTTCCCATTAACGAGAGGTTATACATGTTCGCATATTAGCTTGTTTGCACCCTCTACCTATTTATGTATGAATCATTTGTAATGAGAGTGTGTGCTGAGATTGTGTGGGTTTTTTTGTTGTTTTCTTTTTTTTTTTTAATTGGGGTTTTTGTGTGTGTGGGGGGAAGGCTGTATGCACTTCATTGACTGCAGTTTTCATTGGGATTACATCCATCAGTTTGTCTGTACACAAATATGAAGAATGATCTGAAGTACCTGTGCTGTATTTATGTTTATCCACGTCTTAACTTTGATTAAATAAAATTTTAAAAAATCCGAGCCCCCGTGGCTGTCACTGGCATATGTAAGTTGGAGTTCTCTTGCTTTATTTTAATGGGGACCTTCCATTGGTGGTTCCTTTACTTAAAGTGTGTTTATTGACAACAACCATGTGTATCCCAGAGCCAGCTAAATTCTGATGGGTTTTTTTAATCTCTTCACCTGTAACTACCAGAGACACTGCAGTTTCCAGAGCTTGTCTGTTGATTCTGCCCAGGGAACTCTCCATGCTTCCTGTGCAGCACATCTCTCATGTGCAGGAGTTTGGGGCATTTGTGACATTGTGACAATGTGCTTCAGCTGGGCCAGACCTGAAAGTAAAACAGATGTGGCTGTGAGTAGGCTGTGGAGCCATGTGTGTGATTCTAGGGATTCTAGGAAATGGTCTCGCATGTTTGGGCTCTACTGTCTGACAGATAGCAGTGTTGGAGGAATTGTTCTTTTCTTGTTTTGTCAGTGTGCTCAGTTTCTTTCTTCAGAGTTGCCTGTCCTGAGATCAAAGGCTGTGCCTCAACCCTGGTCATCTCCATAACTTAAAGGTGGTTTATGTAGTGCCATGGAAGCTTCAGCCAGTGCTGCTTGTCACCAGATCTAACTGTACACTAATAAAGTACCACCAGCTCCTCTCCACATGGTCCTGATCTGCAGTTGAAATCTCGCTGGGTGACTTGCTGCTGCTTTGGAGCATTTGTAAAACAAATGTGATTGCGCAGCTTTATTTAAAACATTACATTTTTAATCAAAGCTGGCTCCATCCTGTAAAATTCGGAATGCTCTTTAAAAGCTACGGCTGGCAATTAGTAGATAAAGCACTACATTTAGGATATAAACTGTGCAGCAGAAGGAGCTTTCTCTGGTAGTTACAGAATGTAATCTGCAAGACCCAATAATAAATGAAGTAGCTTGTGCTTGCAAAAATGGCCTAACCACAATCTGAAGCACACAGAGTTTATAGTAAAGGAAGGAATAAATAACTTACTGGCAAGTTTGAGTAATGGTCTGCCTTATCATGGGTCAGAGATCCTGTATTTCCTCAGAGCCTTTGCTAAACTTCCTCTTGCACAGCACAGAGCATGGAAGAGCAGCAGCATCACCTTTGGTGGGTGTTTCTGTTTGCTTTCCTCTTAGCTGCTACTTCCATATTCTCTAATCCTGCTCATTTTGATTCTTCCCTATTTCTGGTCTCTCTTTTCCTAAGCATGTCCTTTCCTCTCTCCTATGTGCCCTCCTGACCAATGTGCCTTTCACCTGACAGTGATGCTTCTGGGCCAGGCAGAGAGGAGACACCATAGATTTTACAAGGGGAAAACCTGTTCTGTTTGTGTTTTCTGGTGTCTGAAAGAAGAAAAGGTACAAGAAAAGTATTCACATATTCCCTTTACCACCACCAGTTATGAAGCAACTGCTCCTCTGGCTCTCAGTTACAGGGTAGGATCGTTGCAGAAGTGAGGCAGAACCACATTGGGGAGTTCTGTTGCCACACCTGTCCTTCTCCAAG
Source organism: Aleadryas rufinucha (assembly GCA_013397815.1). Classification (NCBI taxonomy): domain Eukaryota; kingdom Metazoa; phylum Chordata; class Aves; order Passeriformes; genus Aleadryas; species Aleadryas rufinucha. The sequence continues at coordinate 67,381 of VZTH01014092.1, forward strand.
CAATGTAATAAACCTCCTTTGGCCTGGCTTGTGCAGGGGCTCAGAGTTAATATTGAAGCAGTTTATGGTCCTTTTGTCTAAGCTTACGTTTAGACTGGAAATCCACCTTTCCGTGACACCTGAGAATTGCATGTCATGTTTGCTTGCTTTGGCAGTGGCTCTGCATTATCCTGGTGGTTGATCTGCACTTCAATCTGTATTTTGTGTCATCAGCTTGAGGTTAGCAGATTAACATTTTAATTAATGCCAGCACATTCACAGCACTACAATACACTTGAGTGAATCTGTCTCCTCGCATTGGATGCTGTATTGGGACAGGCTTTCAATGTGATTTTGTTTCAATTTTGGAATAAGCAGGTTCTATAACCCAGATCCTATAGTCTGTCTGCAAAACATCTTCACTGTGTTTAAAGTCAGGGGAAATTTTACAGGAAATCCTCCACAAGTTTGTGCTAGGCATTTTGTTGTTTAAATGAGACCCCTTTTCAGGCAGCACCTTGTGAGCTTGTGTCTCAGTGAGTGAGCATCTGTCACAGATGATGTTGTTATGTCATCTTGCACTGAATCTCTGGCTGTACAATTTGCTGCATTTCTTCTAGTGATTCCTCTGCCAAAAAAAAAAGGTTGAGCAGTTGAGCAGCAACCAATTCTTTGGCTTGGCAATCACAAGCGTCTTCCTGTTTTTATTGGAGACGTGGTCTTTGCTATCTAGTTCTAATTTCAAGGATGTTTCCTCATTGGTTTCTACTTCTGAAAATGAGTGAGTTTTCTCCTGCAGGTGGGAGAAAGCTGGGACTGGGAGCAGAAGCAGTGGCCTCCCTGCTCTTTATGGTTGGCTGCACATATGTGTCTGGTTTTAAGGTGGTGGAACTGTCTGGAGAAAATGGAAGGACTTGGTGAGGTGCAGCAGCATTGCAAAACTAAAAACCACGCAAAGTGCAGTTTCAGGTGTGAATTGTGCAACTTCCCAAGGGCTCCTGAGCTCGTGGTGGGAGAATCAGTGTGGACATAAGCATTTCACCAGGGCCCTGGCACCTGAGTGACCCCTCTGAAGGTAAACGAGGGCAGTTGCTTCTGTTTTCGAGCTGTTGGATCCTTCACCTGCAGTGAGGCACCTCCTCTTACCAGAAGGCCTTGGTTTCATGTGAGGATTTGTAAAATCATGGAAGTGTTAAGGTTGGAAAAGACATCCAAGAACATCAAGCCTAACTGCTAACCCAGTGCTGCCGCGTCCACCCCTAAATTACGTGCCACATCTGCACATCTTCTAGATACCTCCAGGAAAGATAACGGTGAGCAGGAAGACCCCATTTCACCAGGGTCACTGCCTGGCTGGGAACAATTAACAGCTGCTGACTCAGGCAAACCTCTGGCACTGATTAACCACTGCCAGGGACCTGGCAGAGGGGTGGGATGGTGACGGAGCAGTGATTGGTTTGTGTCTGGGGACGGAGGGTGGGATTTGATGTTTCTGTGCTCTGGGTTACACCGCCTGGAGAGGATCTTCCTCCTCGGAAGGCGCGTAGCACCTGGGAGGTGGGAGCTGTGTGTCAGCAGGGACTGCTTAGGGTTCAGCATGTCTTTCATCCAGGTAGACAAGGACTCAGATTTTCCTCTCCAAAATCTCCCCTATGGGGTTTTTTCCACGAAGGAGGAGGTGAGTAACAGCAAACTTTGTTCTTGAGGTGATGTAATTGTTCAGGGCTGTGAGAGAGCAGAATTTCCCAGCAATGTGGGATAAAGGAAGACTTCCTAGCCTGAGACACATAGGCTTCCTGACTTGATGGCAAAACTGTGGCTGCCACACTGTTTGTTTCCTTAGGCTGGTTATTTTGATGTCAGCGTCTTTGAAACTGCACAAGAGAAATCAGAAGTGTCACTACTGATGAGAAGTACTTTGGCTAATGAGTACAGTAGTTCTTGTGTGGTTTTGACCATTTTTTGTGACATCATTAAATCTGTGTTTGACCCTTTCACTCCCTACGTAGAGGCACGGCACATTTCACACTCATATTTTTTGTTTTTAACTCAGTCCTTCATTTTCCTTTGTGACTGTAATCACACCACGACCCTTAAGAAGCCCCATTAACTACTGCTCTTGGTGAGTTTGTTGGTGGCTGCCAAAGCATTAAACCAGGACACCAAATGTGTGTTTTACCTGTTTTTTGCAGCTGACCCGTTGTGTTTTATTGGGTNGGAGGGTGGGATTTGATGTTTCTGTGCTCTGGGTTACACCGCCTGGAGAGGATCTTCCTCCTCGGAAGGCGCGTAGCACCTGGGAGGTGGGAGCTGTGTGTCAGCAGGGACTGCTTGGGGTTCAGCATGTCTTTCATCCAGGTAGACAAGGACTCAGATTTTCCTCTCCAAAATCTCCCCTATGGGGTTTTTTCCACGAAGGAGGAGGTGAGTAACAGCAAACTTTGTTCTTGAGGTGATGTAATTGTTCAGGGCTGTGAGAGAGCAGAATTTCCCAGCAATGTGGGATAAAGGAAGACTTCCTAGCCTGAGACACATAGGCTTCCTGACTTGATGGCAAAACTGTGGCTGCCACACTGTTTGTTTCCTTAGGCTGGTTATTTTGATGTCAGCGTCTTTGAAACTGCACAAGAGAAATCAGAAGTGTCACTACTGATGAGAAGTACTTTGGCTAATGAGTACAGTAGTTCTTGTGTGGTTTTGACCATTTTTTGTGACATCATTAAATCTGTGTTTGACCCTTTCATTCCCTACGTAGAGGCACGGCACATGTCACACTCATATTTTTTGTTTTTAACTCAGTCCTTCATTTTCCTTTGTGACTGTAATCACACCACGACCCTTAAGAAGCCCCATTAACTACTGCTCTTGGTGAGTTTGTTGGTGGCTGCTGAAGCATTAAACCAGGACACCAAATGTGTGTTTTACCTGTTTTTTGCAGCTGACCCGTTGTGTTTTATTGGGTATATGTTTATATAAAGCTGTATTAAATGTGTGCAAATGTGTTGTGTTTAAAGCTGGGCCCAAAGCCTGCAGGCTGAGCCAGCTCCAGGCCTTCTATTTTATGATCACGTAAGAAAACGTGGCTCAACCTTTCTGCCAAGGAGGTAGCTCCCAATTCCCAATTCTCATGAGAACTGAGCCCAGCTAGGCTGAACCTCACACCTCCGAGTGCCTGATGGGATGGAGCTCCAGAGATGTGTCCTCCTGGAGAAAGGGAAACAAGCCAAGAGCTGCTTCTCAGAAGGGAAAAGTGGAGAATTTATTTGTCATTGCTTATGGAAACTTCATGATTATCTCCTGGTTTCTACTGCTTATCCTTGTAGGTTTTAAAAAAAGTTTAAACCACAAGATTGTGTTTTCTGATGTGGTATTTTCCAAAGATAAAACTGAGATGGTGCATTTAATCTATTCCTAGATGTGGGTGCTGTTATCTAGCAAGTTTGGATTATTTTTCTTCCTTCCTCGGTAACTGTTCTCCGAAAAAAAATCCTCACTCAAACCCTATGAAATGACAGGCAAGACTTACAGAAATCATTTAGGAGAATAATGTTCTGATAGTAGCTGAATGTTTTAATGATTTCAGGCTAAGACAATTGATGTCATTCCTGACTATCCCAGTTACAGATTAACCTGACGTGACCTTTAGATTTTTTTTCTGCAGGAATGTTTGCTGAATAAACACTTAACTACCACTTCTGGAATCTTGTTTGGAAATTAGAGGTTAAAAAATAGGTTTAACAGCGTGTATCTTTGAAGATGGTTATTTTGGTGAGCTACTTTTCGGAGTGGCTGTGGTAGTTTGTCTCTAAGGCACAAAGGACGGAGGCTGTGGTGTGCTCCTGCCCCGCGCAGCTGCCCTGGGTCTGTCGGTGCTGCTGCCCCGCCATCGCCGCCGGCTCCGCGCGCGCCCGGGGCATGAACAGGAGCTTTGTGTCCTGGCCTGCATCTGTCAGGGGCTGCAGCCACATTCCCCCATGAGTGTGGGATGCTGTTCCCGCAGCGAGGATCCGGCAGGGATCCGGGCTGGGCTTGGCGCGCGGGTCCCGGGCTCCTGGTGTGGTGTGAGGATGATGTAGGGCAGCCTCGTCCCATGTGGCACAGGAATCAGGTGCCTGAGCATGATGTGCTGCCTTCCTGATATCACCAGAGGAGTCCAGAGCACCCTCAGTCCTCTGGGATGCAGAAATGCCTGTTTCTCCAANGTCCTCCTGGAGAAAGGGAAACAAGCCAAGAGCTGCTTCTCAGAAGGGAAAAGTGGAGAATTTATTTGTCATTGCTTATGGAAACTTCATTATTATCTCCTGGTTTCTACTGCTTATCCTTGTAGGTTTTAAAAAAAGTTTAAACCACAAGATTGTGTTTTCTGATGTGGTATTTTCCAAAGATAAAACTGAGATGGTGCATTTAATCTATTCCTAGATGTGGGTGCTGTTATCTAGCAAGTTTGGATTATTTTTCTTCCTTCCTCAGTAACTGTTCTCCGAAAAAAAATCCTCACTCAAACCCTATGAAATGACAGGCAAGACTTACAGAAATCATTTAGGAGAATAATGTTCTGATAGTAGCTGAATGTTTTAATGATTTCAGGCTAAGACAATTGATGTCATTCCTGACTATCCCAGTTACAGATTAACCTGACGTGACCTTTAGATTTTTTTTCTGCAGGAATGTTTGCTGAATAAACACTTAACTACCACTTCTGGAATTTTGTTTGGAAATTAGAGGTTAAAAAATAGGTTTGACAGCGTGTATCTTTGAAGATGGTTATTTTGGTGAGCTACTTTTCGGAGTGGCTGTGGTAGTTTGTCTCTAAGGCACAAAGGACGGAGGCTGTGGTGTGCTCCTGCCCCGCGCAGCTGCCCTGGGTCTGTCGGTGCTGCTGCCCCGCCGTCGCCGCCGGCTCCGCACGCGCCCGGGGCATGAACAGGAGCTTTGTGTCCTGGCCTGCATCTGTCAGGGGCTGCAGCCACATTCCCCCATGAGCGTGGGATGCTGTTCCCACAGCGAGGATCCAGCAGGGATCCGGGCTGGGCTTGGTGCGCGGGTCCCGGGCTCCTGGCGTGGTGTGAGGATGATGATGTAGGGCAGCCTCGTCCCATGTGGCACAGGAATCGTGTGCCTGAGCATGATGTGCTGCCTTCCTGATATCACCAGAGGAGTCCAGAGCACCCTCAGTCCTCTGGGATGCAGAAATGCCTGTTTCTCCAATGGCATGCCCACAGAGATGGGATCCATCCTGCCCATAGCCCCTCCCTGCTTCTGTTCCCTGCTTGTAGGAGGAGCAGGAGCGTTTTCCTACTTCACAGCAAATTCCAGATGTATGAGCTTATTCTGCAATGCTTGTCATTAATGAGGGGTGGGCAAATACTTCTGGGGGAAAGAGAGCGGGAAAGAAACCTCTGCTTGTTGTGCTGTCCTTTCCCCAAAAGATGGGGATGAGGCTCTTTTCCACCCCTCAATGTCTGCAGGGAGTCTGCAGTGATGCTCTACCCATGGGTCTGAGCATTTTTCAGCAGCCACACTCAGACTGGCTCTTGATGGTCCATTGCTGTGGTACCAGACCTTTGTCCTGGATGGGTTAAACTCTTTGTGGTCGCTGTCTTCCCCTGTGCCCTCTTTGGGGCATTTTTGGGTACAAGCATAAACTCTTCTTCTCTTCCCCCCTCCTCTCGGTGCTTTGCAGCCTCGGCACAGGCTTGGGGTAGCAATTGGAGACCAGATTTTGGATCTCAGCGTCATTAAACATCTTTTCAATGGACCAGCTCTTGCCAAACACCAGCACGTCTTTGACCAGGTATTTATCAGAGTCTGTTCTTATTTCCACACACACTTTAAAAATGTTCCACAAGGGACTTTAGCAACTTGTGGTGAGATAATGGACATGAACTGGAAATATGTTGTCAGGTGGGTTCTGGTAGAGCAAAAACCATCACAGGTGTGATAGCAAGGGGAGCAGGGACATTGGGGGTCCAAAGGTCATTTTCCAGGAAAGTGTCATCAGCCTTTGGCAGCGCAGGGGTCTGACACAAAGCCCTAAATGTTAATTCACTCCTGCTTGTGCCTTCAACACTCCATGGATGGGATATTAATGACAGGGAGGTTGTGTTAAGGATAAAGGTGAATACAAATGACCTCTGGCTACAGCTGGTTGAGATACCAAAGCCACCAGGGCCTGCAATGGTGTGTTAGGATGGGGTGATGCAAACATGCAGCAGGTCCTGCTGCAGAGGACTCGTGGTGTGTGGATGGGGGTGCAGGCAGCCATGGGCAGGGGGACAAGTGATCTGGGCAGCCACAGCCTCATAACCCTGGCCACGGGCATCCAACACCAGGATGAAAGCGTGGGACATCTTCCTGCATGTGAAGGATAAGCAAGATGTGGTCTTTTCTTTCCCCCCACCTCTGTGTCACTGTCAGCCCACCCTGAACGCCTTCATGGGGCTGGGCCGACCGGCGTGGACCGAGGCCAGGGCTCTCCTGCAGAGGCTGCTGTCAGCTGGAGAGCCCACCCTGAGGGACAACACGGAGCTGAGGAGAAGGTGAGGGAGCAGAGAGCGGCTGCAGGCACAGTGAGATGTCACCTCTCAGGGACAGGGCACCAAAACCGACCGTCTGACGTGGCCACCCGCCTCCTACGTGGGAATTAACCGGGGTTTGGGCACACTGAGTGCTTCCTTCTCTTAATTACGTAAAGATTAATCTCTGATGAATCCTGTGACTGCCCGCAGATCCAGGGTGTCACCCTCCACCTGGAAACAGCGAGCTCTGCCCTGGGGTGTGTCCTGACCTGCTGCCTCTCTGTGGAGGCTGAGTGGGGCTGCCCAGACTGGCGTGGGCTGGGCTGGTCCTCTGACCACAGCCCTTTCACCATTGCCTTCCATGAAGACACGGCTTCAAGGATCCCCACTGCTCCCTCCTCCCCCTGTGCCTCCCTCCCTGCCTGTCACACCTGGAGCAGGCATGGGGAGACCCCCCCAGTTTGTCCTCAGCAACCACTTGGCTTTGCTAAAACTGAATATGGGGTCACGAACTGGCTTCAGATTTGGGGCAGTGCAGTGGTGTGGGGGCAGGAGGGGAGGGCTGTGCTCTGTTCTGTGCTGTGCTGATGGGAAACCTGTGTTCATTAAGCCCACACCTCTCGTTTGTCCACAGTGATGCTTTAAACACCACAAGTGCCTGCCCTGGCAGTGAGCAGGGGTTGTTTCTCCCTGTCCTGTCAGGGGGATTGAGAGGATTTAGGCTCTCATGTGCAGGAGAGGGGTTGAACTGCTGCTTGCCACATGGACCTTCCCTGGACAGGGCCAGCAGCTCAGATCAGACACCCCAAGAGCCACGTGCCATGAACTCATCCTTCCCGTGCAGCAGAGGCAGTGGTGTCCTGGGCACAGGCACTGGGGGTTTCTCTGTGCCCCTCGGGAATCCAGCCAGCCCCAGGGATGCCCCCTCCCGACTCACACCCTGACAGCTGCTCCTCTTGGTGTAACCATCCCAGTAACAGCAGCCTGTGCGGTCACCAGCTTTTCTGCACGGTCTTTTTGCTGCGAGGCTTTGCAAACTAAATTAAGGAAGGAGCTGGGAGAGCGAGTCACCTTCTTCCACGCTTCTTACGGGTGGGAGCTGCAAGTTTTCTGAGATCTGAAGGCATCATTTTTCATTTCAGAGCATTTGTGCCTCAAGCTGCTGCGACGATGCACCTGCCCGCCCACATCGGTGAGTCCCCCGCAGCCAGGGGCTCCTCAGCGCTGCCCTTTGCTCCCACACGGAGCAGCTGCTTTATTCCCAGCTTGCTCAGACAGACAGATCATAGCTGTGACAGGGAATGGGTTTTGCAGCAGCCAGAAGTAGATTATTGCACATAATGAAAGGTAGGTGCTGTCCGTGGCACAAGAATAAAAGCCTGGGGGAAGCTCAACAGCAGCCAGAGCACTCCTGGATGCAATTTCCACTAAATCAGGGGTGTCTGGTGGTACATAACTCCTGTCATCAGATTGGCATCACCAAAGGCCTTTGTGACTGGAGCCAGGCAAGAAACGCTTGTTCAGTTTCCAACAATTTCCCCTTTTGCCATCAGAAAATAATTCAGGGGTTGCAAAGTTTCCAAGGCAGATACTCCAGCACAGCCTCAAAACAAGCATGAGTTTCCACTCCCAGACCAGTGCTCTGCATCCCAGATCTTGCCTCCACTCCCATGAGGCCATAGACTGCTTTGGGATTAATATATTCATATAGACATATAAGCATTTTCTGTTTTTAACAGGAGTTTGTGTTTGGACCCAAACCAGCTCGATCAAAGTCACTTGAGGGCATGACCTTCACAGGGGCAGGGGTGTGAACCTGCCCATTTTCCATCCAAGCTCTGTTCTGAGTCGGCTTTTGCCTTCCACGGGGCACAGCCCTGCTTTGGGACAAAGTCTAGCCTGTCCCAGAGGAACCATGAGGAGTTCCCCTGGGTGTGATACCTTCCTGAAAGTAGTTTCAGGTGGAACATGTCAGAAAATTGCAGCCTCCTGGCTCGCACGAGTGCTGGGAGCGGGGCACTGCCCCGGTGTGATGGAGCTGTATCACACAGACACAGGGCACTCAGGATTCCACAGCACTCAGGAGCAGCTCTGTCCTGTGTGTGGCTCCTGCTTCTCCTGAGTGGCTGGATCCTCCTCTGGGAGGCTGGAACTCCGGGAGATAACTCACTGCTGGATCCTCCTGGAGCTGCTGGATAACTTATTGAGCTCACTGACCAATACAATGCAAATGCACCCTCCCAATTTGTGTTTTCCCCTCATTGCCTCTTTTTTCCCGTGGATCCGGAGGGTGGGAGCTGTTTGCAGGGATGGCAGCAGAGGGCAGCAGATGTCCTGAGTATCGGCCGAGTCCCTGCGCCGGGTGCCGCCGGCAAGAGGAAAAGCAGCGGGAATTGCCTTGTCTCTGGAAAGGGGGCTGCTGCTTCATGTCCTGCGTCTTCCCTCCTCTTCTCTACCGGAGACTTAAAAAAAAAGCGCCATTTTTGCCTGCATAATTTATAGGTGAACTGTTAATCACCCCTTTATGCTATCAATGACATCCCCCGAGCGCTATCGCTGTCTCCTTTCCTGCCCTTTTCGTTGCCAGCAGTGTATGATGTGCTCCAGCCCCCGCAGATGAGGGACGTCCCTGCCACTGATCCCTATTTTATGGCTTTTTTCCTCGTGCAGGAGATTACACTGACTTCTATTCTTCACGCCAGCATGCCACAAACGTTGGGATCATGTTCAGGGGGAAGGAGAATGCTCTGATGCCGAACTGGTGGGTGGCTTGCATTATTCTCTAGTGCAGCATTATTTTGCAGGCTTATCTGTACATATGTGTGATGTTTTAAAGGTCTGACTAGTTTTTCTGGGTCACACTGGTTTCAGTTCATAGCAGATGAGAATCAGTGTTGCCCAAAGTTCAATATCAGAACCAAACCCCACATGCCCCCAGCCTCAGCTCAACCTGCACTGCTCCTCACTGCAGTGGCCACAGCATTTACTGTGCAGCCCCCCAGTTCAAAGACAAATATACCTAAAAAGTTAGGTCTTGCTGAGTGACAAGAAAGCAGAGTTTAAGATCCAAGTAATCAATTGGAGCAGTGGCACAGAAGTGCATTAAGACAGCAACATGAGTTTGGATTTTATTTCACTTCCATCCTTGTATCAGAGTGAGGTGCTGAGGTCTGTGCCCGTCTATACAGAACTCCCTCTGCTTGTACCTCACATTCCCGTGGTGCTTCCACCCCAAAGAGCTGCTCTGGCACGCAGCTAACCCAGGCACTGTGGTGCTCTTTCTCAAGGCTGCACTTACCTGTGGGATACCACGGCCGGGCATCGTCGGTGGTGGTGTCTGGGACGCCCATCCGGAGACCTGTGGGACAAACGAAACCCGACAATGGTGAGTCTGTGGGAGGGTTTTAAAGTGGATTATTACTTACTTTGATTTTTAATTTTACTCCACATCATGAATTAGTGAAGTGGAAGGGTCTGGGATGCCTTGCCTAAAGCCCAGTCTGGGGTCAGGGCAAGGGAAAGCCCTGGTTTAAGCCCATTTTCTGTTCCATGCCAAGCAGCACCAGCGACTGTTTCCTCTTCTACCTGCCTCCCTAATGGAAAATATTCTTTCTTCTACCCCCANTGCTTCTGTTTCTTCTGGCCATTACTTCTATTTTCCTACCTGCCTCCCTGATGTAAAATATTCTTTCTTCTACCCCCAGATAAACCTCCAGTGTTTGGTGCTTGTAAACGTCTGGATATCGAGTTAGAAATGGTGAGAGCTTTTTTCTCCTTGTGACTTGGAAAACATTAAAATAGAAACAGGGAAGAAAGGGTGGGTTTAGCTTCTTCTAAACTGAATGTCCCATAAGGTCCATTCCTGTGTTCCTCTCTGAGCTGTCAGTGCTGCAGGCAGTAAAGATTTCTGTGGAGCAAACCTTCCCTTTGGACGAGGAGCGGGGTGCCTTGGCTCATTGGGAGGTTTGCTCTCGCAACTCTCAGGCTGGAAAAAGCTCACCTGGCCAAAGCTGAGCACCAGTGGTGCAGTCAGGCAGCAGAATTCTTTCCATCAGGCACCACAGCCTGTTTCCTGGCTAGCCGTTACCTCTGCACTGCAGCCAGGACCTTTCAGTGGGCACTGGGGGTTTGAAAGTACAGGCTGTCTGCACCTTGAGCTGGAGCAGAGGAAGCCCTGAGTTCTTGGGAGTGGGGTTCAAACTCCTCATTCTCCTGCCTGGAAAGCTGAAACCTCTGCTGTGGGTGTTGTAAGAAAACATGCTGGGAAGGCACATCATGCTGTGGCTTAGTGTGGTCCACAAGGGAGAGTTTCATAGAGTTGTATTAAGATTTATATCATTTTAATGGCTGATATAATTTTTGTATGATTTATTCCCAATCTTTCCCCTTTTAAAAAAAAAAAAAAAAGAAGTGGAAGAAG
>VZTH01014092.1:78366-117567 GCA_013397815.1 Aleadryas rufinucha
CCCCAATTTTTCCCTTTAAAAAAAAAAAAAAAAAAGAAGTGGAAGAAGTGTATTACTGATGACTATGGCTATAAAAATGAAGTGAAAGTCTTTAATGCTGTGTGCTTTGCCAATCAGTGCTGTGAGGGGGGATGCAGTCCCACGAAGTGAGGTTCCTGTGGTGCTGCCATAGCTCTGCTCTGCAGTCTGAGTTCTACTGCTGGCTGCTGTGAGAGAAAAAGGAAAAACTTCCATATTGTAGACAGAAAGAGACAACTGAGATTCCCTATAGAATCCTCTGCATGTGCAGGCTGTGGATTCCTAAGGGAGCGAGTGCAGGCACCCAGTTCATGGCCTGCTTTACTTAGTTGGGCACGTTTCCCCACCTGCCTGTTCTTCCCCACTGCCTCACCAGGCTCCAGCCACATTCAGTATCCCCTTGGATGACTTTAAACTCCTTCCTGTTCACTGCCTGCAGCAATCAGCCCCTTCAGTGGGCAAACCTGTTCTGCATCCGGACTGTAATTAGGAGGGGACCATTTTCCTCCTGCATTTTGTCAACATCGTGCCCTTGTTTAATGCCTGTCTCTTAGCAACACAGAGCTCTTAAGTAATTCAAGCCTGCCAGCTTCATGGAGGGGAAGAAAAGGGGAGCAGGCCATGGGTTTTGTCCAAATGTGTATGGGAAATGGTGCCCAACCCATCCTGCCCAGCCTCTGTTGCTGCTGTCTGTAACTGTCCTTGCAGCAAAGATTTTTCAGCTTCAAAAGCACAATCAACATGTTGCTTTTCGATTTCAGGCATTCTTTGTAGGTCCAGGAAACAAGTATGGGGAGCCCATTCCCATCAGCAGAGCCCAGGAGCACATCTTTGGGATGGTCCTGATGAACGACTGGAGCGGTAACCGGTGCTCTGGGAATCTGCCTGGAGAGGGGGTTACAGCATCAAGGGAAACCCCAGAGAGGGATAAATTACATGTTTTAATAGTAGATCCCTGAAACCACTGGGTACAATTGAAAGGGATGAAAATGAAGTGCTGTCTGTGTTTTTCAGTGCCTGTATCAATCCATCTTTGATCAATTAGTAGAACCAGAAATTGCTGCCTAATGAAGATTTATTTACTTATGAAAGAGCTAATATCAGTCTAGTTTCTTCTGGGCAGGGATGGAGGAGTCCTAAGAATGGTGATACCAAGAATGGTGATTGATTTCAGTGTCAGGAAAAGGAAAAGGATTTAGCAATCACAAATCCCTCAGTCTCTGTGAAGATTTAACTTGTTGAAATTTGCCCTATGACTGGCAAAGACCATTAGCTGGATATAAAAGCATTAATTAAACTGGGGGTAAAAATACTGGTTAAATAGGGCCTGGTTTGTTTTGCTTATTGCTGATTTATCTTCCTAATCTAGCTGGCCTAAGAAAATCGGGTTGAAAATGGATGGATTTAAATCAGGATTTGGGCACAACAGCTAGAAAAGGGTGGGGATAACATTTTCAACTCATGTTGCTGTTTCACAGGTCTGATGGGTGTGCAGTCCCTAGGATATGTTTAACTGCACTGCTTTGAATGTTCTCTTCCCAGCCCGTGACATCCAGAAGTGGGAATATGTTCCTCTGGGTCCTTTCCTGAGCAAGAGCCTGGGCACAACCATCTCTCCGTGGGTTGTCACCATGGAAGCTCTCATGCCGTTTGTGTTGCCAAACCCCGTCCAGGTTAGCAAGGGGAAGGGTTGAAATAAAGGAAAAGCAGTGCTGGAGAAATGTCAGCCCAGCTGGAGGATCCCATCAGTAGAAATCACTGAGCTGTATCCCTGCCAAGGGTTGTCTCCATGGAATTTACAGTTGTGATTCTGCTTCTGAGCAATTGAAGGCACCCAGGGCCCTCTGAGTTCAAGTGCTCTTTGGTGTCACTGTCCCTGGCACATGGTGTGCTGTCATCCTGCTTGAGCAGGGCAGAACAATCTTCTCTAAAACACCTGGAAAATAAACTAATCAGAGCTTCTTCTGGGTCTCTGGTAGCACCTAGCAGCCAGCAAGTGGTGGAGAGAGGGTGGAGTCAAGCCAGAACACTTTGTTCAAGTGTTTCCAGTTTATATCACATAGGTGGTTAAAACTGGAATAGAGAACAGACTCTTGTAGAGACCTCACCATCTTCTCTGTGCAGGCACAGAGCAAAGGTGTGCTGGCACTCTATTTGTGTTGGATCAACACCCATGCTGAAATGATGGACATGGCTTTTGCAACCCTTGTGCAGAAAAAGGAAGTGGATTATATGGATATCATGTCTGTTCAGAAAGAACTTTAAAAGTGTGTGCACGAGACCAAACAAAGCAATAAGAACTGAGCAGAAAGAATGGTGAAGTGAATGGGTTGTGCAGCACAGGCTGGGTACAAAAAAAGTCACTGGAAGTGCTTGTGGATTTTTTCCTTTCTTTTTGTTTAGACTATGATGTGTTTTATATGCTTTTAGGATCCTCAGCCACTGCCCTACCTTCAGGATAAAGAGCCCTACACTTTTGACATCAAGCTCTTTGTTGCTATCAAAGGTATGGCAAAGCTGAGTGGGTTGCAAAGCTGAAATTGCCAATTAAATATTGTGGCACCACCACACCTTTCAAGCATTTTGCTCTGGGCTCTGTGGTCTTTCTCTTCCCTCTTTGCCCAGATTGCCTCTGTCAGAGAAAGAGGCAGAGCTCCTCCTGCTCCCTGTTGGCTGTGCAGCAATGTGCCAGGCAGGGAATGCCCCCCAGGGTGGTCAGCTCCCCTTGAGGAGGGTCCCTGAGGGGTCTCCTTGCATAGGCAGGGGTCATCAGGGCATGGAATGAGCAGATTTGTGTGGGATCCAGATGTTAACCCAGCTCAGCCCCCACCTTATGGCCCTGCTGACCACTAGGTCCAGGTGTTTCTCCTGCAGGAGAGCAGAGAGTAGGAAATGGGCAGCTTGATGCTCCTCCAGTGCAATCCCCACACTTGTTTTCTGTGAAATCCCGGTCTTCATAGCAATAGAAAATGTTATTACTGGTTTCTCGCTAGGGATTACAATGATAAAAGAAGTCTCCATCCATCTGTAAAATAGAGACTCCAACATCATTCATCCAACACAAACAAATTGCTTCTCTCTTTCTTATTCTTTATTTTCTGCAGGAGAAGGAATGAGCACGCCAACTACTGTATGCAGATCCAATTTCAAGGTAAGACTCCAGTATCTTCTGTTTATTTGCAATCTTGCTGATGCCATCAGCTCCAGCCCTAGGCAATTTCAAACACTGCTTTTTTGCATTAGACTCATAGAACAGAATCATAGAATCTCTAAGGTTGGAAAAGACCTCCAAGATCATCGAACCCAAATGTTAACCCAGCACTGCCAAGCCCATGACTAAACCATGTCCCTCACATCCACACACCTTTTGAGCACTCCCAGGGATGGTGAATCCACCACTTCCCTGGGTAGGAAAGCTGTTCCAGTGCAGCTGAAGAGCAGATCTGAGTGTCTGCATAGGAGACAGAGGGAAGAAGTTGGAAGATGGTGATAGTTCCCCGCTGTGAGGTGCAAACACCTGAATGCTCGATGAAGGGGACAGCCCTTCCTGCTGCTGGGTTTGGGGTGCTCAGAGCATCCTTAGCTCTGTGCCCATTTGGCAGGGAGCTGTGAGAACAGAGGAATACAGGGAGAGGGAATTGCCTCTTGCAGCACAGCTCTGCAGTCTCAGCTGTAATTTAGATGCCACTCACTGCTGCCAGCCTGGGTCTGCCCCATCCCCTCTGTGGGCAGCACAGTGGCTCTGCCTCCACCCCCTGATTGAAGCCAGGAGATTTATGTGCCAGCTGCAGCAATTCTCAATCAATTTCATATTCACATTTGGCTCTTTGCATGGTAATTACCTTAATCAGTAAATCAGTAGTCAGCAAATCAGTAATAAGTACATTTTTCTATCAGGCTGTTAAAATACTGGGTGTAATCATGGAGCCTGGGTCAGCAGTACCGGGCTTAGAAAGGAAGAAGAGGAAAAATGACATCCAGCTGAAATAAGAAAAATTTTAAGGAACTAAATTGCATGTTAAAATGTGGGTTTTATGAATGCCACAGGCCAGGCCACACGACTCCATTCTGCATAGCCTAATTGCCCACCAGAGAGGTTTGTCCTTCGTTGCTTCCTTGCTTTAGCCTTCTCTTCCTCCTTCCTCCAGCACATGTACTGGACCATGAAACAGCAGCTGGCTCATCATTCCATCAATGGCTGCAACCTCAGACCTGGAGACCTCCTGGCCTCTGGCACCATCAGTGGACCTGTAAGTGTTGAAACAATGACAGTCACTGGTCAGCAACTCAAAACCAACTGAGCGGGGCTTGGGTCTAAGCCCTGCCTGATCTGAGCACCACAAATCCATCTGCAGTTCTTTCCCAGGCACTCTGGGCTGCTGCTTTGGTAGCCCCAAAATCACACTGAGAAGTGGAGTGGTTTGGGTAGGAGTTTTTTTTGGCTGCTTTTTTATGTTGTTGAGTTTTGGGGTTTTGATCTCCCCTGTACTTCTTTCCCTAAGAACTCTTTTACAGCAGATGCAAATTAACGTCTGTGTGGAAGCACCCTCACAATCCATTTACCCTCGGTGAAATGCAGCTTTTTTATTTCTGAAAATAATGTGAAAGGTGCCTGGGTATAACTTTAAGTTTCTCCAATGAAGTTGGAGCCAACTTCACAAGCTGTTACTCCCCCTGAGCTGCCATATGGACAGTGGCTGCAATATATGGCCAGCTCTTGCTTTCTGAAACACCAAATACAAATCCTGTACATGCTGTCACAAAGACAGCCTCAGGTAAGTTGTTTGCAAGCTGGGATGCCTCTACTTCTCTTTTGAGCACTTCTGAGGCACTTTTTGAATCTTCAAATTATTGTACTGCAGAGTGACATTAAAGACTCACAAACACTCATCAGCTTTTTGTTCTTCTGAAGAATAAAATGTAATTAAAAATCTTAAACGTGACAACATAAAAGCATTGGATTTATAGAAGTCTCCTCCACTTGTTTCCATTCTTGCTGTGGCAGACCCAAACTGCTTCAAAAGGCTGAACACAATGTTAAATACACCAGATAACAGCTGTAAGCATCACTGCTAACAGCCAGCAAGCAACTAAAATGCAAAGTCAGGCAAAGGACCCAAAGTATCAATGAATTAAATCAACAGCAAAACTCTGTTCTGTAGAGGTACCATACTTGTGTGTCTGCTCCCAGCAGCAAGAAGCTGAACAGCAGGAAAGATACTAAAAATTTGTTTATTTGTTTATGAACTCTTGCTGCAGGAGCCAGAGAGCTTTGGCTCCATGCTGGAGCTGTCCTGGAATGGAACAAAAGAAATCCCTCTTGGCAGTGGACAGTCTCGTAAATTCCTGCAGGATGGAGATGAAGTAATTTTGACAGGTAATGGCCAGATAACTGCTCTTGCACTGCAGCAAGGACACATTTCCATAGGTTGATCCCAGCAGGACAAGCACCTGGTGTGGAGCTGGGCTGTTCCATACATACCTGCCATGCAAGCACAGTTGTTTCCATCCTACCTGTCAGGAGGATAAAGCAGGTGGATGGAAATTTCCCCACCATAAATGCTTTCTAGATGAGATTATTTGCTTTGCTACGTCCTTAATGCTCTTGCTGTGCCACTGTGTGAGCACCAAGGAGAGGAGGGAGGTAGGTTTGCCTTTATGAGCAAAAATACCCTGGGACTAGGAGCAGTTGATGTATTGCTTCCTCCACAGTCCAAGTTTTCATGTGGAGCAGAGCTTGGCAAATGCTGAAAAAAGTTATTTTTCAAATAATATTTCATTTGTAACCTAGGCATATTCAGTGAAGTGTGTTGCAAATCAAGTATGTGGGAAACAGCATGAAGCCTGCCAGAACAGCTGACCAGCTCCCCTCTGGAAAGGGCTCTGCTTGAGAGCTGTTTCATGCTGAGACATGGTTTTAATTTTCATCTTGATAATCTAAGGATTTTATGAATTAAAATCTACCACAGTGTTTTGTGATCTAAATCCCACTCCTACTTCTTTTTAACCCAGAGCCTAGTGCAAAACAAATCTATTTTCCCCTTTCCTCTCATCTTTGTGGCTTTGGGGCGGCAAATACTTGGCAACAACAGCCATGAGAAACTTCTGGTTCAAGCCTGCAATGTCTTTGCGATGTCATCTACTGAGATTTTAGGGAATGTCCTGTGGGATGTTGTGCGTCACCAGCTGAGACCCAGCCAGTGCCACACCTGGCTCTGGGCAGCTCCATCCTGCTGATGTGATCAGAGATATCTGCACAGGAACAAGCGGCTCAAGAGATGGGAAAACACTTTCCAGGTGTGACTGAGGGCAGAGAAAATGGGAGTGACAAACACCCGGGCAGCTGCCTCAAGGTGTGATGATAATATGTGCCTACGTACCTGGGCCTGCTCAATCCAACCAGGACTTAAAGGATTTTTGACAGAACAGTTTAAAATTATAGTATCTTTTTTTTCCCCAAAAAAATTTAACAAAAGGCAAGAATTTTCTGTGGTTAAAAAAACCCAAAAGTAATGTCTGTATTCCAGTCCCCTGGCAATGACTCCTTAGTGGTTTTGGTGGTGCTGCAGCCAGAGCCCCACTGGCTCCTGCCTGGGCATCCCATCCAATTGCCTTGAAAATCGTGAGGTGCTGCCAGTTTGACAGAGGAAGATGCTGTGAGAGCTGGAGATTGAGATGTACTGGAGAGAGCCATGGGTGACAAACCCGAGGATTCCCCAGTGCCCCTGCCATCCTTCAGCCTCCCAACAGCCCGGTGACTGCTCCTGCTGCAACCTGGAGGCATCTGACACTGCTCTCAGCAGGNGCTGAGACCCAGCCAGTGCCACACCTGGCTCTGGGCAGCTCCATCCTGCTGATGTGATCAGAGATATCTGCGCAGGAACAAACGGCTCAAGAGATGGGAAAACACTTTCCAGGTGTGACTGAGGGCAGAGAAAATGGGAGTGACAAACACCCGGGCAGCTGCCTCAAGGTGTGATGATAATATGTGCCTACGTACCTGGGCCTGCTCAATCCAACCAGGACTTAAAGGATTTTTGACAGAACAGTTTAAAATTATAGTATCTTTTTTTTCCCCAAAAAAATTTAACAAAAGGCAAGAATTTTCTGTGGTTAAAAAAACCCCAAAAGTAATGTCTGTATTCCAGTCCCCTGGCAATGACTCCTTAGTGGCTTTGGTGGTGCTGCAGTGCAGCCAGAGCTCCACTGGCTTCTGCCTGGCATCCCATCCAATTGCCTTGAAAATCGTGAGGTGCTGCCAGTTTGACAGAGGAAGATGCTGAGAGAGCTGGAGATTGAGATGTACTGGAGAGAGCCATGGGTGATGAACCCGAGGATTCCCCAGTGCCCCTGCCATCCTTCAGCCTCCCAACAGCCCGGTGACTGCTCCTGCTGCAACCTGGAGGCATCTGACACTGCTCTCAGCAGGATCCCCGTACATCCAGGGACACTCCCCCAGCAATTCAAAGTGCCACACTGCCCTCCAGAGCCACCACTCTCCCTCCAGTAAAGGGTCCAGTTAGGGATGATGAACATCCCTGTGGAGTTTACACCCTGATATCCCTACTGGTGAGGAGCACCCCACAGTTTGGGAGCTGCTGGCAATTAATTAAATACTTTGAATCCCGAATGTCTTTGATCTTTAAAGATGGCACGGTGGCACTGCTGCTGAGCTGGGTGAGGGCAGTGGGGCAGCCCCACGTTCAGCAGTCTGCTGGGCTATTTTACACCAGCTCAGTTTGTGGCTGTGGACACCAGGGCACTGCAAGGAGCCAGGTGCTGCTGGGGCTGGCTGCTGGGGTATTTTGGGGAGCTGATCCTATTTAGTGATGTATGGCAGGCCCAGTGCCTTAAGGCACCCCAGGGGCAGGGCTGGTGCTATTCCATCCTCTCCCAAGGCGCTGCCATAAGCTCTTGCCAAGTGCTCAACACATCATTTCTAGTTTCCTGTTTCAGCTTTGTGTTCTTACTCCCCATGTGGGACCTATTTCAGAGACCTAACACATAAAATGAGAGAAATACATTTCTCCCAAGAAGTGTCTCAGGGAGGGAGCACTGCAGGGGAAGGGCTGCTGGTGGTGCTGGCAGCTGCCTGCAAAACCCCCTCAGCAGCTCCTTGGCACACACAGAGCTCAGGCCAGGGCTGCTGGCAGCACAGGGCTCGCTTTGTTCGGTCTGCTGCTCCTTGGTGCTGCTCTAAATCGTGCCTGACAGCAGGGATAACCAAACTGGACTGAAATAATCAGCTGCTGCTCAAGGGAAAGCTGGCAAATGAAGCCTAATGAGTCAAATGGAAGCTGAGCTGAGCCTTACAGTGCCTTACTGCATTACTGCTTAGGGATGAGGATTACCTGGCTCACACCAGGACGATGTCTGTGGCTTTACACAAGCACTTAGAGACACCACTGTCCTTGGAAAACTTCATTTCAGCCTGGCTGTGAGAGCTGCACTGTGGGTTAGAGCTGGCAGGGTGTCTCTTTGTGCTGCAGTAAATTTGGCTGCCCTCGAGCCTGAGCCCACCCTTTCTCTTCCTCAGAGGAGGTCTCCACTGATCTGTGCTAGGGGTGGGAATTAGGATATGTTCTGTCGAGCTACTTCTTAGCTTCTTGAAGGCAGCTGGTTTTTTTATCACATTCAGGTGATTTTCCACCAGGAAAATCCATCTCTAGCTATGAAATCAGTCCTTAAAATGCAGCATATGCCACTTGTCCTTCCTTTGATCAGCTGCTGTAGCAGAAGGCTACAGTAGGTCTCCTCAGCTGTTTCTTCCCAAAAGAGACTTCTCAGATGGGCCAGAAGGCCCTGGCTGTGTCCCCTCCCCTGCTTTGCCTGCAGCTTTGCTGGTGGCTGCTGTTTGTGGAGCAGCTTGGCTGGCCCAAGAGGAGCTGCAGCATCCCTGNTCTTGAAGGCAGCTGGTTTTTTTATCATATTCAGGTGATTTTCCACCAGGAAAATCCATCTCTAGCTATGAAATCAGTCCTTAAAATGCAGCATATGCCACTTGTCCTTCCTTTGATCAGCTGCTGTAGCAGAAGGCTACAGTAGGTCTCCTCAGCTGTTTCTTCCCAAAAGAGACTTCTCAGATGGGCCAGAAGGCCCTGGCTGTGTCCCCTCCCCTGCTTTGCCTGCAGCTTTGCTGGTGGCTGCTGTTTGTGGAGCAGCTTGGCTGGTCTGTGGCAGCAAGAGGAGCTGCAGCATCCCTGTCCCAGTGTCCTCTCCTCCATCTCACAGGAGCAGGGAGAGATGGAGCTGTCCCGTAGTCAGAGCTGCTGTCACAGCCCCGTGAGCTCTGCAGCAGCAGCAGCCAGCACACCTTCCACACCCTCTTATGTAACAGGGGATTAATGAGAGCTTGGAGTCAGACACCGGATTCCTCATGGAACTCAACCACTTGACTTTAGCAAGCGAAACAGCTTCTGCCAGGGTAGGTCCTGCTGTTTGAGGGGTTTAATGACTGCCTTTCTGGCTGTCAGCATCCTGATATCCCAAGAGCAGCCCTGATGCTGCAGAAAGAGAATCCATCTTTACTTGATTAATTGCAAGGCTGGGCCAGGCAGTGAATCAGTTTCCCAGGTAGATTGATGGTGCTGCAGGTTAGCTTTGAAAACAGAAATATTGCTGGCACGTCTTGTTTGTTCTTTGATCAGTTCACTGAACTTGCACACTGCTGTGTTTAACAGCTTGTGCTTCTTTTTTCTCATATTCCTGGGCTACTTGAACTTTTCCAGGTGTTTGGTTTTTTTTTTTTTACCCCTCATTGCATTTCTGAAATTCTGATTTTGGTCTCTTTATGCCTTTATTCACTTTTATTCCTGGTAAGATCCTTACAGAACAAGCTGTGTGTTGTTTTCTGTCCCTAGGTTACTGCCAGGGCAACAGCTTCCGCGTGGGGTTCGGCCAGTGCTCGGGAAAAATCCTTCCAGCCCTGCCAAATCCATGAAGACTGGAATAATCTGGCATCCGAGGAGGAACCCTCCTCCCACCTCTACCAGTCATTCTGCTTTATTCAGGTTTATTATTTTTATATGAGTGATTGGAATCTTACTGTTTTTTAATTATCAATAAATATCTGAAAGGTGAATATGGCTTTCTGGTGTGATAAGAAAAGGATTTTTCAACGCTAGCTTAAAATTCTCAGAATATGAATAAGATGATTGAAATGGAAAGTGAGATTCTTAACTCTTCTACCATATTAATGTTTTTTTCGTAATTATAAAAAGAGGCTTTCAAGTAAGCTTAAATATTCAGAGTACTAGGCTGATGATAAGAGCTGAGCTTCCATGCTGGCTTCCTTTTTTCACAGTGTTAATATGCTGGAGGTGAAATCCTGAAGGCGAGTTGCATATGGATGTTACAACTTGTAGACCTTCCTGAGTAAGAGTTCCATGACTGTGCCCTAAAATAATTGGCAATAAAGCAATTTGGAAGTGTGATAATTGACACATCTGAAGGCAACAGGCAGGATGTCCCTGCTCCTCCTGCCCTTACACAACCAGAGGCAATTCTCCTGCCCCAGAAAGAGATTGATTCCAGCCCAGACACGGGAGCCTGTGCTGGGGCACCCCTCAAAAGATCACTGACATCCCTCCTGCCCTGGTTTAGAGAAGGGAATTCCCTGTTTCTCCCTCGCGCTGTGCACCAGCATCCCTGGGGTCAAGGTGGGAGGGGGAATTTCATCACTGGAGTGGTCCCCAGGCTCTCACTGGTGGCAGTCACACCCAGCCACCCAGCAGGGGCTGTGGATAGGGGACACCAAGGAGGCCAAAACCCTCCCTGCACCCCCAAAAAGCATCTCCTGCCACGGCATCCCCTTGCAGCAGCCAGTAAACAAAGCCACATGCCACTTTCCTCAAGTGTAAAGGGCATCTGCTGTCTCCTGCTGGCCTACAAATCAATTTAACTCCATGGCCAAGTGCCAAATCACATCAATTAGAGGATATTACTGACTGAAGGAGCTCGGGAGACCGGATAATGAACTCTGGTATAGTGCAAGGGGAACTTGTTAAATATTTGCTTGGCCCTCAAAGGGAAGAACCTGGTGAGGCTGCTGGCTCCACGTGGTGAGAGCAGGATGAGCCCAGGCTGCTGCTTTTCCAGGCTGTCCCACCTCTGCTCCCAAGGCCTACCAGGTAGTTTTGATGTGGGTCATGAAGGCGTTTGGTGTCATCCTGAGGAGCACCTGGGGCTGACCAGGAATCTGAACCTTATGGCCATGCAGAAGAGGAAAATGAATTTGAAATTAGAATTAAAGAAAAAATGTGGCAGTGCAGATAAATCACTGCTAATGGGGCATGTGCACTGAAATGGGCTCTCTTCTAGTGCACGACAATAATAGTTCTTTAAAGAGTGATACTTGGAGGTTCATCCCCAAATCAAGGATGACCTGGCCAGGAAAACATTGGCTCATTGTTGTTTATCAAGGAAAAGCTATTTTGCCTTCAGGCTCTTGGAGCTGAACTAATAGGCAGATATTTATTAAATGTACTCTGACTGGGTCATCAATTTATAGATGCTTTGTGCTCTCTTTTGACCTCAAAGGACAATTGTGAGTTGACACCTTCCCTCTTGGATTTAGAAATAACCCATCCTGTTCCTCTGAGCACAGCCTGGCTTTGCTGCTGGCAGCAGCAGGAGGACACACAAAGCATTTATCCAGGAGAGAAATTTCTCTGCAGAAGCAACATCCACGGTGCACCTTGGCATATCTGATGTTCTGGAAATGAAATGAAATGAGGAGAGGGGTGCACCTCTACAGAGAGCCAGGAGCTGATGTCAGGGCAATATGCCATCAGCCATCAGCTGTGACCTTGATGCAAGACACTTCACAGCCAAGAAGGACCGTGGTGTCAAGGCTTTCCGGGTGCAGGAATCCTTAGGGGCACTGTAAATCCACAGTGCTCTTCCTGAGCTTTGGGCAAGGTGAAGGCGAGTCCTGTACACAGTCAATGAGTTCCTCTCCCAAAGAGCCAACTGGGTGCTGCAATTCCTGCCAGAAAGTAGGAATTGGGCTCGTTGCCTGGTCAGGCAGAAGGTCAGTGGTGCTGAGACCCCCAAACCTGGCCAGGATGGAGCTACAGATCCTTCCCAGCTGGGTCTTGCCCCAGAGCCAACCTGCCATGCCCAGCCCCAGCCCTGAGGGAGGAGGGTGGCTTTGCAGTGGCCACTCTGTACATCCCTGGGCCGAGCACCCCTGCACCACGCTGGGGATGGGTGGGAGGTGGGAAGGGCCCCCTGTGGCCCCAAGGTGACTGAGCTGAGCTTCCCTAGCCCAGGGACATCTGGAGAAGTCCCAGATTCCCATAAGGTGGGTAATTTCTGGAAAGGACCTCAGGCACAGCAGGTTTCAGAGGTGAGCTGGACAAAGTCCAAAACCTCTCTCAGGACAGAGCTCAGAGTCATCTGCTGCCTGCTGCATGGATGGGGGCCAGAATGCCAGGAGAGGATAAAAAAGGAGACAGATTTTTCTGTGTGCCCAGGGCTGCTTTCTTTTCACCCCCAGAAGAAGGCAGCTGGGTTCTGTTTGGGTGGGCACTGTGGAGAAGGGGGGCCCATGGCCACGCTGCCCAGCACTGCTGATCCTCATCCCTGCCAGGGTGCCCTGTGTCAAGGGGAAGGTGAAGGGCACATCTGTGCTGCCCAAAAAACAGCTTTGGCCTGGGACCAGCAGCAGCCACCACCTGGGGGGGAAGCAGCCCCTGACCCTAATTTTGGGAAACACACAGGTGTTCTGGGCACCTCCTGCTTGCTCCGCCTCCCATGGGGCAGCTGGGACCACTTTGCACCCTTGTGCTTTAAACTGAAGGTCATGGAGCTTTCTTCTGGTTTTGGGGGAAGCTGAAAAGGGGTGAAAAGAGCAGGCTGTTGGAACAAGAGGGTGCTCTCAGTTCAACAAACTGATTGGGTGCTTAGAAAAAGTTTATTTTTGAGGTGCCAGTTTCGATTAGGTTGATCACCACTACAAAGAGCTTCCCATGCACTTCTGGAAGCTTTTGTTGCAGTCAGGGTTGAGCATGGCTGTCTCTGCATCTAGAGGTTATTAATTTTCATTTGATTTAGATGTGTTTGTCTTAGTTTGCTTATAATCTGGAAAAAACCCACAAACAAACCCAGAGCTCCTTATTCACTGGCCTTCATAGCACCAGGTTTGTGGGTTTGTAACCTGTGTGTAGAACAAGAAAATCCTTCTTGGATCTCCAGAAGCCTGGAGGAAAAAATAAAACCTTTCTGCTGTGTCAGCCACCTGAGAGGCCTCATTGAGGGTCATGCAACGTTATGTGGGGAGACAGACCCTTCATTCTTGACCAGAGGAAATGGAAATGTGTGTCTAAGTGGAAACCACAGCTCTTGTGCTGGCCTGGAGCATCCTTCTCCTGCCTGGTGTTTCCCACTCAGCAGTTCCCAGCAGCAATCAGTGATGGAGCACAGGGATCCCGGGGGTGAGTAGTGCTGGGGTGTGGGATGAGAGGTCTTGGAGCTGCTTCTGGGTTGTGCTGCTTTATCACAGTGTGGGCGTAGAGGCAATAAATCACCCTGCCTGTGAATATTCCACCTGATTTTGTTATTTTGCTGGTAGCAAAGCTGAGGGCAGCCGCTGTTTGGCACTCTGAGATGCATTTTCTTACAGATCAAAGCGTCGTCTGGTTGGTGCGTAACGAAAAAGCTGGGTGTAATTTATAACAGGGCTGTTGGTATAATTAAGTGTCAAAAAAAAAAAAAAGCATGGAATAAAACCCTAAAATGTATTTCAGAATTTAAAGGAACCAATGGCTTTTTGGTGTGAAATGCAGGCACTCTTCACCTGAAGTAATTTTCTGCAGAGATTCTAATTAGAAGTGGATGAGATATCTTGGAAAAGAAAAATAGTTTTGGTGTAAGCGTTTGGGTCAGCAATATTCATAATTCTTTCATTACCCAGGCAGTGATAACTCAAAGTAAAACACTCTCTCAGTAGCTGTTCAGGGTCAAGGTGGTGACTTTGTGAAGAGGGACAGAGCTGGGAGGTGATATTCACATGGCTTTTGGCGTTAAGCAGTGAGGCAGGAGAACATTCCTCAGGCTTGATTGCTGCTTCTGTTCAGAATGGCCACACAGTTGCTGCTTAGCAAGAAAGAAGGAGATCATTTCTGGGATTTTAAAATTGATTGAAGGCTTTGGAAGTACGTGAGGGACATGCTGAGGTACTGGCACCGTGCTGCTCCATACAAATCTGCTGTGAGCTGTTCCTCCTTCTCACCTTCCCTCATTCCCAAGAACTTCTTCCCCTCAACTCTTTCTGTGTTGCACACGTGTTTGGTTTTCCATGAAGTTTTAGCCACTGACCTGTGCTTTCTGATTTTAGCTCTGTTTGCTCCATGAGCAGCTGAAACAGAGCTGCTGTTAACACAGTGAATGAACATCCAGGGGAAATGCTGCAGGAGCAGAACTCCCTGGTGGCAGCTGGGCATCCCTGGGGTCAGCCTGGAGGGTCAACACCTTGGTCCATGAATAGGGAGGGACTGGCTGGGAGCTGCAAGCACAGGGAGGGTTTCCTGTTGATGCCTAAAAAGGACAACCTGAAACAGAGACTAGACAGGGGTAGAGGAATAAAGGAGATATTTATTCAAAAGGCTTTCACTGTCCTGCTCCTCACAGTGCACTGGATCCAGGGCAGGTGTGCTCAGGGCTCAGCACTTCCAGGCAGCACCTCCACTGCCCTGCAGAGCACTGGATGCTGTCTGGGGGGGCTCTGGGATCTGCTGCTGGGGCTGAAGCGTGCCCATCTCTGCTGCCTGCTCACCCCCACCAGGTACTTCCTTTGATCTGCAGAGGCAAAAGGCGGCTGCTGCTGGAGAAATCCAATTAATCTTAAATATAAAATAAGTTTTGAACAACTTTGCATTCCTTATGGCTTCGGCACACTTAATGCAATTTTAATGCATTTTTGATTTCTGATTTCCCTGTGTGGGCTGCCTGGCCAGGTTCCAGTAGGAAACATGGAGCTTTGTAACTAAGAGCTCTGTCATTCAATGTTTCTTAACACCATTGTGGATTGAATTCTATAGGATGACCTGAGAAAAAAATGCAACCAGGAATTTCAAATTGTTTATTGCTTTAAAAATGTGTGTGTGAGCGGAGTTTTCCTCCTGGTTATCAAGGCTTTGACCATTTTTAATGAAAACGGTTGTAAATAACCAACAAGTGCGAAGGAGATGGCTGAAATCTGAGCACAGCATTTCCCCACTGGAGTCCTGTGCTGGCTTCTGAGCTGAAGCAATCTGGGCTGAAGCTGCCTGCTGAGACTGTAATGACCCAGCAAGCTGGGGACACCTTTGGCCAGCACAGGCTGCAGCAGCATCGCTCATGTGGGTCTCTGGCTTGCCATCAGTCCCTGCTTCTTTCAGAAAAAACATTGCCAGGGTGTCTGCTCAAATTCAGCTGCTGCTGGCCTCAGTTCAGGTCTGCTCTTACCTCAGCCAGGGTAGCTGTACTGAAAACAGAGTAAAGATTCCAGCCTCTGCTTCTGACTAGGGGAGGGGTAATGATTTGTCAGTGGGGTTTAGTCTTTGTGGGAAACTGGGTTCCAGGCACAAAGATCCTTCTGCCAGAGGACTTGCTGCAGGGACAAGCAGATCTGTAAAGCCCCCAGCTTTCAGGCAACAGAAAAGAGCCCTTTTTCAAGATGAAAGAATTAGCAATTCGTCTCTTCATCTTTTTCAAGAGGAGGAGTTCCCTGGGTGCTTTTTACCCTGCATATCCCACACTCTGTGGCTTCTTCAAAGAGACCCCCACAGATGCTCCATGCTCTTCATTTTCAGTTGCTAGCAGGAGGGATTCCAGTCTCAGTGGCCCTGTTTCTTTTGGTATGCAATTTGTTACTGATAATGAATTGCTGAAATACAGATGCTGCAGTCCCCCACTGAGCTGAAGCTCATCTGAGTGCTCTTCCTGACCAAGGGAGTAACCTGAAATAGCCCCTTTGGAAAGGCTGGCCTTCTGCAGAGCCACAGGAATGCCTGGGGCTCCATCAGCTCTGTCCTGAGCTCCCAGGAATCTGTAGTGGTGCAGCTACACAGGGAGTTGTTCTCTGCTCTCACCCTCCAAGGAGGGCTGTCATGAATGCACGCCCTCCTTGTAAATCAAGCTGTGTTGTGACTGTTTTTAAAGATGTCCTGGCGACTGGAAGGAAACCACAACAGAGACAGCAAGGAGGTTTTCCACGTTGAAGCCGTTTATTATGTTAGATAAATACACTTGCAACGAGTTTGACTTACATCCTCTGAGTGCAGTTGCTGGTAGTATGGCACAATGATTAAAAAAAGAACCAAAACTAGCAGAGGCACTTGTTGCATGCAGCTGAAATTACTACCAAGCCCGGGGATGCAGCTCCTGCTGGGAGAGACCTTCCCTGGCCGTGAGCACGGATTTGCCGGCGCCGGCTGGAGCTGCAGCGATGCACCTCGGGTGGGAGAGCCCCGGCTCCCAGGGCAAGGGGCACAAAATGTCTGCCTCAGGCATGATGTTCAGTATTGCTTTTGGTTAAAGAGTCGTGAGGTTGTGTGATTGTAACCAGTGGGGAAAGGCAGAAATTAGAATGAACCATAGAATTGGAAAGGACCCATCAGGATCATCGAGTCCGACTCCTGGCCCGGCACAGGGCACCCCAAAGGTGCCACCGTGGGCCTGAGAGCTTTGTCCAAAGGCTCCTTGAACCCAGACAGGCTCGAGTCCTGTCCCTGGTCACAAGAGTGAAGAGATCAATAGGTTTGCATTATCTCCATGAAAACAATCTCGTTGACTTTTATGCAGTCATGTATGTGAATATCCAGATTTTTATGAAGGCCTTTTTTGTCAACAGAAGGGTGGACTTGACAGGCTATGCCAGGAGGACAAGTGCCTCTTTATTAGAAAATAGAGGTACCCAGAGGGGCCTTTTTATTAGGATTTTCAGGAAAAATGGTTTGTTCAGCTGGACAAAGGGAGAAAAAAGTGGCAAACATTCTTGCAAAGCAAATTTATCAATTTGCTTCTTTAGCATCTGTAACCCTTCATTCTCACACAGGCTCTGCTCCTGCAAGGACTGTGTGCTGCTGTCCCTGCCCTGCCAGGGACATGGCACAGGGCTGACCCTGGTCTCTGCAGTCGGGCAGCCTGCTCAGAGGCTTAAAATTAAGCACCTGAATGAGTCCTTAGCTGAACTGTGGCTTATCAGTGACATGTGACAATGCCAAAGAGTCCTGCATGCAGATAAACACCGAGTGGAGTATTGGCACTGAGAGGTGTGAGGACAAGCTCTGTCCTTGCTCTGCATCAGCTGTGACCGCAGCCAGGCGACCTGAAAGCTGAAAGTGTCCCTAGCCTGGACATTACTTTGTTCTTTTGTTTAATTTGTAAGTAGCCCCAATAGTGGGATACAAGATTTAATGACAAAAACCAGGTTCCAAACTTTAGCCCAGGGAACAGAAGTGTTGTTCTTTGAGCTAGGACATCCATTCCTGTGGTACAGATACTCTCATCCACGAATAAGAGAAAAGTGGGCTTGCTCCAAGGATGATGAATATTTAACATTCAAGCCCGAAAAAGTGCTCTGTTACTGGTGATTACCTGGCTAGCAGAAGCTGGGGCTAAATAACAGCCTGAGGAGCAATCTGCAGTGGGCAATGGAAGCAGTGGAGATCTGTTGCTAGAGGACACCAGGGTGAAAGCTGATCTTCGAATTTCCTGCCTCGTGAATGGGATCTCCTACAACGGAGATCAGCAAAAAGTGTGTGGTTCAAAAGATCCATGCAAAAGTCTCCATAAGCCTCATGGCCTGCTATTTTGGGGATCTGTGTATTCGCAGTGTTGAGCACCTTACATCCTCAGGAATCAGTGGGCTGTGTAAAAGAGCCAGGTGCCATTTGGCTTGGCTCAAAATGCTGCAGTGAGAGAGTAAATGGGGGTCTGGACGAGTCCTCTGCCTGGGGAGAACTTCCCCTGCAGTATAACGAGATCCAGACCTTCCCTGTTGGCTTCAGCAGGAAGGGTTGTAAGTAAGAACCTCATTTCTGTGTCTCTATCTAAGGCTCTCCAGGTGCCTTCTGGTATTATTAGATAGACAAAAGGAGGTGTGACAAGATGATGTTGTTACACCCATTTCACTGATGAGTAGGCTGAGGCACGTAAAGAATTGACTTGTGAGATCATCAAACAAATCTGTCGGAGCTACAACAGTGCCTTACAAAGTCTGTGTCCCAATTCCTCGTCACAGCCTTTGCTTCCACCTTTCTCACCCACTGTGCATTGTCTTATGGCAAGAACCTGGGGGTCAGGGAGGGTGGTGAGGAGCAGAAATGGAGAAATGCCCTTCTTGAAGTTTTGTGCTTTCAAGGCTTGTCTGTTCATGGTGCTTGCTGTCGTTGCAGTACCTGCTCTGAATTGCTTCCTTTCAATCCCATAAGCTGAACATGTAGCCATGAAAAAAAGGCAGCCATGAGCAAACCTTAGAATTTGAGGAATGGAGGATTTTGGAATCCTGCAGTCCCCACTCTTCAAAGGTAAATAATGAATTTCCAGAGCTCCCATGTTCACTTATGCCTTCTTGCATAATGGCTGTCTTAATGAACTGAGAGAAGGAAATGTACCTTACAAGTCTGTGGGGAAAAAATCTTCCTTTGAAGGAGCTGAATTTCTCCGAGGTAGAATGCTTATTATTGTGTGTTACTGTAAATGTTACACTGAGGAGTCTGAGTGACAAAGCTGGGAGAAAAGTCTCTCTGCTTATTGTCCTTGTCATTCTAGTCCTGTCTCATCCCACTGAAGTGCACCTGAAGCAAAAGATGGGTGAAATTGCATGTGGAATCACTCTCTGAAAATCACAGCGAGTTCTATGCAGTTGACACCAGCAGAGTCCAGGCTCTGCTCCAGGGATTTTTGGTGCCTAGCAAGCTTATAGTGAGTGGCCTGACTAATCCAAAGGCCCATGGCAGGGGATATGCCTGGTTTTTGCATGAGTAGGGTAGAGCAAGGTGGTGCTACGGGGTCAACAGCAGTCCAGGACCCCCTCAGTCTGAGTGCTTCTGTATCCTGGTCACTGGAAATATGGCTGCAGTGGGGTAGGGCATGTGCAGAACCCAGTGAGCCAAGAAGAAACCTGCTTGCATAATTCTACTAAACCAGAGGTACCTCAGCACTTCTGCTTAGTGATGCTCTGGTATACAAAATCTGGGCCTTTCCTAAAATGCGATTATAGTGACCGAGGAAGCAATCAATATTTTAAGCAATCTGTTTCCAGGAAAGACAGAATGCTCTTGTTGCTTTTTTGTGATATTGATCGCTACCCTGGGTTTGTGGGTGATACTGAGGGTGGGACAAACTGTGCCAGACCAAGAGTTATATTAGGAAAAGCCTGGAGAATCTTGTGCTACTCGAGTTACAATGACAACTGTAAAATAAGAGTCGCTGCATAGTAGTAAACCCTGCTGCCACGATGGCTTGCTGATACCTTGACCTGTCGAGCAAAAATAATTTACACTATGTGCTCTTGGAGATACTGCCTTTGCCCTGCATATCTCAAAATGGCTGTTTGAGGGTCAGCCTTCCCAGTGGGAAAAGGCCTCCGGGACCTCAGCATTCCATGGCTCTGTCTGGGGCACCCCTGTCAGTCGTCGAGATGCTGCTCCTCCCACGTGGACGTCGGGATGGCGCTGTAAGGGTCCATGATGACTTTTGCACAGCGGATGATCATCACAATCAGGAAGAGGCAGAGGAAGACGAAGCAGGCCAGCGTCAGTCCCTTGTCCACGTCGACGTACACGGGCTCTGGGGTTGGTCCCTCCATTGCTTAGGCCGCTCTTCATCTGGGTTTGGATTTACTCCTAACATCATCGACCACCTGCGAAACAAACAGGGCATCAGGCACACGTGGCTGCTGCTCCTGGGCGTGGGGAAAATCAGGGGTTGTGCTGGACACACAACTTGTGTCCAGCAGATACTTGTTATAGCTCTGATAAATTCTTGCGGGGGAATAAACCCAATGGAAATGTTGTAGCTGAGGTAACCGAGAGCTGAGAGAAGAAGAAACCTCATCCCCACCTTAATTTAGCCCACAAAATGCTTCTTGTTAAAATATTAGGCACTAAAAAGAGGTGTTAACAAAGGAAGGAGAAAGCAGTGGTGAATGAGCACTATCCGCTTGAAATATCATCTCTTAAAAGAGGCACAGACACTGTTCTTGTCTCAGCATTTCCTAATCATAAAAATATTTCCATTCCTCTGCTAGTGTGAAAGATCAGACAAATGGCAGAGCAGACTGTTTCTATCCCAATTTTCCTCTCTGTCCAAACATCCTCTGTCTCTCACTGGCACAAAGCAAAGTGAAAATTATGCATACTTATTTTCCATAATCTTTTAATCTCCGGTACTCAGGGTTCTCCAGGCAGTAGAAGATTTTTTTAGGAGCAATATCATTTTTAAGTGGATGTTTTATCACCCGGAGAGGTACAGGTGATTATGTGATTAGAACAAGGATTATCTTATTCACTGCAGATGGCTGCATAGTGAAGGTCTCCTCTGGCCTTCTCACCTGAATCCATAACCAAAATGGCTTCAGCAGTGACTGAATCCCTCTGCAAGTTTGATTCTGGAGAGCTCATCAGCTGATAACACAAACTGCTTTGCACAATTGTGCTGAAGGAGAGGAACTGACCTTAGACAGAATTGAGTCACTGCCCAGGGATGGGGAAGCTTCTCCTGCCATCCATGTTTGGCCAAGGTGGGAGGGAGAAGCGTTGAGGATTACAGTGTAGAAAATCAGGGATGCAGAATGCCTCTTTACAGCAAACAAAACAACAAAGTCATTCACATCAGATGCAATAAACAACCTGAGAGCCAGCCCCTGCTTTAACTGGGGAGGAGAGATGGGAACAAGAAGATACTGAGCCATAGGGAGGGTTGGGTGCAAACTGGAGTGTCAAACAGCTCAGCTGCTCTCTGTTACTACATTAATACAGTGAGGAAACCCAGGTTTTGTTACACACAGAAGATTTCCTGGTTATGTTTCCAGCGAGCTGGTGCTGCTGGCAGGGCTGCTGCAGTGGTGCTTCACGTGTGGCTGGAGCATCGTGTTCCTGCAGCATCGTGCTGTGCCAGCTGCCAGTGATGTCCCAGAGACTCCTGAACTCCTCTGCCCTGCGAATCTTCCTCAGGGTGAACAGAAGACCTTTTGTTTCAAAAGTTCGGTTTCTTCCCTGTCTCATAATTTTCTCCTTTTCAAGTGGCTTTCCAGCCTCACAACCTCCTAGATCCCACAAGGCAAGCGCAAATCAGCTGGGCTCTCGAGTCTATTTTAAGCACAAGGATGTCAGATTTTTTGTTTAATTTCCTGAAAGCATAGAAATTACTGCGACAGCCGCTCCTGCAGCAGGGAAATGAAAGAAGCTGATGACACAAAGTGAATGAAACCAACAGACATCTCATGATCTCATGTATTTACCAGTCACATCCTTAGGAGCTCACGAAGACATCTCTGAGGAGTGAGGTCAGGCTTGTAATGCTCACCTTGCCTGGTCAGAGGTCTAACACACCCAAGAGACTCTGCTACCACTCTGTTTCAAGAGATCTTACATTGCAGTTTATAATTTCATTTGATGAAAAAAGGGTTTGTCAGCAAAGTGGAATATTAAGTATGAATACTTAATGAATACAAAAGAAAAAAATGTTATCAAAACTGCTAATGTATCCCAGTCTTTTCCTGCAGTGCTCTTGTGAAGGTCCAACAAGGTTGGGTGTGATTTTTTAAATTTTTTTTTTCCCCTCCTGATGTTCTGGCTGTTGTACCATGTGGGGTTGTTTCACCCTAAATTACCTCCTGCAGAATATAAAAACTACCTGGTAATTTCCATCAGTACTGATCTTGGAGGGAAAACTGCATTTTCACTCAAGTGCACTTTCTTTGGAAAAATGAATAATTTACTCAGAAAATGATCAGAGGTTTCAAGTAGAGATCTATCCCTTGGAGATTTTTCTCTTCAAAATGGCATCACTCAATCTCATGGGAGTTTGGTTTAAGTGCAGCATCCCTCTGCCCCCAGGACTGTGCCTGGAGGATGCTTCTCTCCTGCTGGCAGGGAAAAGCACCTTATGGAAAGGATAGGCCAGGCAGAAGGGTTTGCCCAGAGAGCAGAGTGAAAGGCACTGAGCTGAAAGGCTTTGCCCAGAGAGCAGAGTGAAAGGCTGTGGCATCTGAGCTGTAGTTTGCACAGTAAATTACGGTGACAGCTTGAACCTAATGATTTCAGGTTTATATTGATCTGTTTCGACAAAAAGTAGGCATTTGCAGTGGGACTAGAAATTTTTTTTTCCAAAAAGCTGTATTCTTGAGGTTGTATAAACCACATGTTTTCCCTTCTTCCGGTCTCCCCACAAACTTGGTAATGTTTTGATGCTTGGCACTATTCTGCATGAAGTCACTGCTGATGGCCAATGTGATTCTTGGGGCTGGCCAGAAGGATCTGGCTTTCCAGGTCCTTTTCCAGGTCCTCACTCTCAGCTTGGCTGCTCACCTGCATCTGTGGGTGCACCAGCACTGTCAGAGTGGAAACCTCCTCTGCAGGTCTGGCTCGCCAAAGTGCTCGTGTGAGCCGTGGCAGGGTTGGGCGCCAGGAGGCATTTGGTGCTGTTCCATGCTGTTAGTCACTGCAACTGCATTCCAGCAGGCTTGGCAAGGCAGGGTGTCCTTGGTGCTGGACAGAGCTGGGTGCTGGAATGGGGCTGTGCCTGAGGCAGCAGTCTCCAGGTTAATTTATCGTGGCTGGAACTCGTCGCTGTTCTAGATCAGGCACCTGGGGACTGGCAAGGGACAGTCCCCAAATGCAAAAGGAGCTGTTTACATGTGCTCACCAGGACTGTTTCCTCTTGGGAAAGTCCAGCTCCCAAGTGTTCCCATGGACCTGCTGTGTCCTGCTGTCTGCCAGGTGTTTGTGGCCCTCCATCCCTGTAACAGCTGCACAGCGTGTCCTGCCCAATTTCCATTTCCTTGGCCAGCGCCTCCACTCCCCTTTCTCACTTCCCTGGTGCCCAGCAGCACAGCCAGGCTTGGAGTGGGCTGTGGAAGCATCTCACAGGTTGAAGCAGACTGGGTCCATGCTGGATGCTCTGCCTGCACATCCTGCCCTCTATCCCAGCCCCTGGGGATGTGCTGTGCAGGTGAGCAGAAGGGTTTTGCAGTTGGTTTTTCTCGGTCTGGCTTCTGAAATCTGTCAGTGCTGTTGAAATTAGCTCTCTCTCCAGCTACAGACTGGTTGGCTGGATGTTTGCTCTTGTTTACTAGCAGGGTTGATGTCGACAGCATTGCATGTGTGGGGGAAAAAAAGATCAGTAGAAACAATTATAAAGTCTCACACTTGAGTGATCAAGTTTTCTTTGAATAGCTGAATTGTAGAAAATTACTTTTTTTCCCTAGCTTGACAGCAATGAGCTGTAGAATTGTATTTAAAATTTTTTTTTCAGATTTGTTGAAAATGTGATTTGGTCTAAACCAAGCCAAGAGATGAAGAAGGGCAATCCCTGGTTCAAACTAGGCAGTTTAGCAGTCCTGAGTGTGTGCCTTGCTGTAAATCCCCAGGTGTTTCAGTGCAGTCTCTCCCCCTCTAACTCCTCTGAGAACAGGTGGGTGCCACAGGCAGGCTCACCCAGGGATGGAGCTGAGTAATTCAGCACCAGAAGTGGCTCTGTGCACTTGGCTCCTTGAGAGTTGCAGAGGGCCAGCACCAGGCAGCAGCTCTGTCTCCTCAGGAGGGTTGGAATCCTCGAATTTTGGTGCCCTGCTCCTCTGGCTTGTTGCTGTGTCTCTGTTCTGGCAGCAGGAGACCCTGGAGCTGGGTCAGGGACGTGGCCCAGGGATCAAGAGCCCTGGTACCTCACTGAAGACTCAACCCTGAGCATTTGGTCCTTGCTGGTTGTTTTGTGTCCCAGCGCCCTTTTCGTGAGGGATTGCCACAGAAGGGAGATTATATTCAATTTTTATGACCTTATGCAGGATATTGGCAGCCTCATCAGTGTACCAGCTCTGTTACAGGCTCCTGTAACACTTGTGCTCACCAGTGTACTTGAATTTTGCAATCAGCCCTACCTATCTCAGACACTTTAGAAGATATGGGTTTATTTTTTTTTCCCTGACCTGACAATCTTGGCACTGTCACTTTAAACATAAACTAATAATGTACCACATACATTGCAGAGAGCTAGTTCCTATGTTGGTTAATCGTGTTTCAACTCATCTCAACCCTTAGGATTTATTTCAAAACATTCTCTGTTTTTGGTTTCTTGGTTTGTTTCCTTTTCCTTTCTACACTCCTTTCCCAAAACAGCAGCTGTACAGGGAGGGAAGGGAAGGGAAATGATGAGATTTCACGTATGCAAGCAGATCCATACCTTCCAGACCTGGGTAGGAAGCCTGTCACATCCCAGCATAGCAGCATTGTGGAGATAAAATCCTCCCTGCAGTCATATTTTAAAAGTTTTGTCTTTAACGGCGTCCGGGCTCCGCTCGGGTTCACCTCCACCCAGACCTGGAAGCAGTTCTCACAGGGGTGTTCTGGAAAAAAAAAAAGATAATAATTGACAATTGCTCCTCACGCAGGATGTGGGCGTGACGGACTCGTTAAGGGCTTGGGAATCGCTCCAGCGACAGCCTGAGGCAGTCGGATACACAAGATGGATTCATCTGTCAGGCACTCCCTAGAAGAACATTTATGATAGGAAGAGCAATGTTCAAGCCTAAAGTCATGTCAATATTTCTTCTTAAACGAGCAGAAAAAGCCTGTTTTTAAATCATGGTGAAAGATCAGCCAGGTTTGAATCGATGCAGCTCGGGAGTCGGCATGTTTAGTTGGGGCCTGGATTATTTGTTTAAACAAAACTGCTTGATTTATCTGAACTGAATCACCAGGACTTAAAAACTATTAATTATTTGCATTTTTTTTAGTCAGTCTGGTTTGGGATAATACTCTCTTTCACACACACACAAAATAATTTCAACCAGAAAAACTTTTAAAACTTGCTGGATGACAAACTTGGTTTTTTGCACACTGTTGTGGAAAGGAGTTCGGAGGTGTAGGATGGGAAGGCTGAGAAGAGCAAGGCAAAAGATGAGCCCCAGTCCCTTGTGAGGGGACTCAGCAGGACAGGGTGTTGTTTAGGAAGGGGGCTGGAGGTGAGTGGCCAGGAAGGAAGGTGAAATGCTGCTCCAGATAGGAATTGTGTGTGTTTGTCAAACGAAGTCACCTTCAATCTGAAGTTCAAATCTATTAAAGGAATAGCCTGGACGCTTGATCATACTCTAATATTCTTAACAATCTAGTTTTGATTAAAAACTCACTGCCTCTGAGCACAGGAGTCAAATGCTCTAGATAGATACAGACAGATGAGCTTCTTGCTACGCCCAGAGAGCAATAATATGACTGTTAGCTTAGTCTAAAAATTAATTGTCCTTTTATACTTACAATTCTTTCAGCAGAAAATCAATACTTCATTTCAGTAACTCTGCCTTCCTACAAGCATGATTTCTGCTGTGTACCTGAAGGCAGGTTTAATCTTTGTTTTTAACTCACTGTTTGGCATTTTGTTTTGGTTGTTGGACTATTTTATTCCTTGCTTTACATAATGACTTTAAATCTTTATGCTCAGCTGAGTTTATGCAAACTCCTTTATTGAATCTAGCTCTCAGTTACGGTCAAGAGACAAATAATCTTCCCTCCACACACTTGCTTTTAGCCAGTTGTAAATCACTGGATGCCAGTATTCCATCAGAAGACTAAAGACATCATTTACAAGTGCCCAAAAGTTGAAAACAAATAAACACATACATCAATCTGGGGAAGGTTTTAAATATTGCTGTTGCACGAATGTTTCCTTCCTACATAGCCCCACGGCAAGAATAGCATTAATCTTCATTGAGAAAAAGATGCAGCATACACTTAAAATAACTGTGAGCTGCTTATAATTTGAGAGCATCCTGAATCAAATAACCATTTCTCACTCACTTCAAGGAGCACGTGGAATTACTCGTTAACAGAAGATTAAAAACCCGGTGGTTGTGCTTGGGAGCAAGTGGCTGTTCAGAGCTATTGAGTGAACTGATGGACAGCTGGGATCTGGAGTAAAAAGTGCTTCCAGCCCTGCCCACAAAGCTCCACCTGTGTGGGAAAATCCTTGATTAAACTTTGCTGAGGTGAGAGCATCTGGGAATCTTTCTCAGAGACTGGAAGTGGTCGTTCAGAGGTAAAAAAGAGGGGTGGGATCAGTGATGGGCTTCATGGGTTGCCAGCTGGCACGAGGGTGGGAAGTGGTAGGACTCAAGTGACACAAACAAGGGCAGGTGATCCAGGATGGTTTTTTGTATCAGTTGTTGTACAACCCAAAGGGGAGCAGGAGGAGAAAGGAAACCCAGCGCTCCCTCAGACCCCAGCCCAGGGATTTTGCTGTCCCTCCCTGGTCCTGCCCTGGGCTGGCCAGGCTCATCCCTGGGGAAGGGAGCTCTGTGTCTCCTGTGAGTGCTGCAGGGACATTGCTGTGGTTCCCTGTCTGTGTTTCTGCCGTGGTGTGAGAGCTGCAGGGATTTTGCAGCGTGCTTCAACCCATCCTCCTTGCAGCACTGGCTTCCACCCCGGGGCTGTTGGGAACACTGATTCATCCTTTAGGAGATAATGCCTGGAAAATGCAGAGCAATGCCTGTGATAGGAAAAGTTTAGATGAGAAGGAACATCTGTCTGCAGCAGGACCATCCTTCATTCAACATGTATTTTGATAAGGGGGCTGAAGCTGCTTTCCTTATCACTGCTGCATCCCCTTTCATCGAGGCAAGTGGCAAATGTAAAGGAGCCTCAGAGAAACAAATGGATTAGGCTTTTGAGCCAAGGCTTGTAAGGTGTGAATAGATATGATATAAACTCATTTTAATGGAGTATCTGCTTTTTAAACTCTCTGCTATTTAAATCCTCTGAAAGGAGACAAACATGCCTGTTGGTCCTGGCAGTTATTGTATAAATTAAACAATGACTGTTATCCAGGAGAATCATAGGCAAAGCTATGGAGAAATTTTTCACTGCAGCAAAGCTGACAAGGAAGAAAAAAGATCCATATTTTTCTGTACTGCTCTGAATTTTTTTATTGGTTTGGTTTTTTTTTCAAAAACAAAAGGCTCACTTCAAGGTAGAACAGCAACTCCTTTTTACATAGATATTACCTGGTGGTGGTGATGTCCAGTATTCTCTAACTTGCAGGATACCTCTGAGGCACTTCTTTTGCCCTTTCATCTTGAAAAAAAATACAGACCAGATTGAGGCTGTATCGATGTTTTTCCAATTGAGGAATGGTATTGTGGATGAATTCTCACCAAAATAGCTGGATTTTACCTGTAGAACTGCCACAAATGTAGGGAGAAAGAAATCATGTAGCCCTGCTTCATCTCTGAATCACTTATTTCAAATGAAAAGTTTAACTCTTGCTAATGAAGGTAACTCCTAGTCAAGAAATTTTTAATTTAATAAGCCAGCAGCAAAACATCCAAAATAGTTACAGTTGGCTTTGCCATTGTAATAACTGCAGGTACTCATTAATCCATTCTGATAACTAATTCATACACTTTTTTAAAATACAGACTTTTCTCAGATACTTCAGAAATTTGTGGGGAGAGGGGTTTGATCAATTAAACGTGAGCAAAAATAAAGCTCAGAGTCCAGAGCGTGTTTTGGCTCAAAACAAGACAAACTGACCCAGGATCCACACAGGGCTCCCATCAAAGGGCTGTGATCTGTCTGCTCCTGTTCTGAGCTGCTTTGGTCTGCAGGGGGTGCTGAGGATGGATGTTTGTGGCTTGTGCACAAAACCTGCTGTGCTATTGCTCTGGTTCTTCATGGTGATCTAACCAGGGCTGTGATGCCAGCTGAACCACAAGGTACCTTAAACTTAAAAAAAAAAATCTTGCAAAGGAGTCTTAAAGACTGAATGAATAAGCCTGAGGTGTAGCAGAAATATGGACCTGACTGCAAAGCAGGACATGAGGTTAAACACTGTCAGCATCTGTTGCCAGGTCACTGGGCAAAAATGGACCCTGAGGAGGAGCAGCCCCAGAGCCCAGAAATGTTGCTGGGTAAAGGATGAGAAACCCTTAGAAAACAACGGCAAAACCAGCCCTACTTAAATAGATTTATCTCCCCTCACTGGTATGAGGAATAGGAGGAAAGAATAATTGAAGACCTGAAATGAAAAGTTAGGGGCCCCAGGCGATCTAAATGAGTTTGGGTTAGGGCTGTTTCAGGGAGCAGAGCCTCGTGCTACGTGGGACACCCACAGCAGCTCGCTGCTTCTCTCCCTCTCCAGCTGGAAAGCCAGAATTGTTGCAGCATGTTATCTAATTTCAGCTATAATTTGCCAACAGGAGAAGCAGAAATATCATTACTAGTTTTTCCCTGTTTTCTTTCCTCAAGAGAACAGTTTTTCTCTTGCTACTATAAGAACTGGGAGAATGAAAGTTGGCCCGTTTTCAGAGGCACTGAGTGCCTCCAGCACCATCTGGAACCAGTGAGAGCAGCCAAACAGCTCAACAGCACAGAAAATCTTCCTGTTTTCAGACCCCCTTTTCTGTACAGCTCTGCACGTGAACACTGCACAAAAGATTCTTTCTGATGAGGATCCAGTTGGCACCCACATAAACTATATTTTCCACTGTCTCCCAGCAGGGATGGATTGCATCTTCCTTCAGAGAGAGGCCAGATGATTTTTATTACAAACGAACCAAAACCTTGAGTCAGGACATGCATTACATTTTCCATGACAGCCCTGGCCGGAGTGAAGGATCCTGATAAGAATTTAAGGATAATTGAGCTTCTAGTCTGCAGCTCTGTAGGTAGGTAACAAATATAGCAGCCTCCAAATGTGGTGTGTCACAGGCGAGGCTGGGTGAAAGGATAAATGGCCCATCGCTGACATGAGCAAGGATCAGTCAGGATCCTGAGCCCCAGCTGTCCATGGGCTCTGTCTCTTGTCCTTCCCAGGACATGTGGGCAATATCCATTGCAGTAAATCAAATGTGCCCAAGGCTGGTTTTTGGCATCGAGGCTGGCTGGTAAAGAGCTGCCTGTGCAAATGGGGACAAGCTTTTTAGCAGGGCCTGTTGTGTTAGGTGAAGGGGTAATGGTTTTAAACTAAAACAGGGTCTATTTGGCTATAAGGAAGAAAATCTTTACAGTGAGGGTGGTAAGACACTGGCACAGGTTACCCAGAGAGGGTAATGGGTGCCCCATCTCTGGAGATGTTCAAGGTAAGGTTGAACAGGGCTCTGAGCAGCTTGATCTAATTAAAGATGTCCCAACTCATTGCAGGGTGCTTGGAACTTGATGACCTATAAAAGCCCCTTCCAACCCTAACCATTCTGTGATTCTATGAAATCCTGTTAAAGGATTTCATAGAATCCTTTCTATGGTTCTGTGGCATAGGCCTCTGTGGCAGGTTGTTATAATGTGATTATATAGAGGGATGGCAAATTAAACTTGTAAACTTTAAGTATCTTTTAGTTGTAGAACGTATTTATTAGAAGTGCCAGATGGATGGGTGTAAAATGCAGTTTATGCTCAATCAAAGACAGAGAACAAACAGAAATTATCTCTGAGAATGGTGAAGCAATGGGCCCCTTTGTGACTGGGCTTTGGTAGCAGGAGGTGTGCAGAACACCAATTTAGTGATCACCAGCACAGCCTGACACTGAAGACTGTCCAAGCAGTGAAAAGCCACCCAATGATTATTACCCTGGTTGTCATTTCTGGGACACGTTCCCTGGATCACCTTTGGGTGAATCCTCAGGCACCCATGCCCTGGGGGCTGCTCCAGGCCAGGCTTTAATGCAACGTCCCTGCAGCAGCCCTGATCCATGCTGGTGATGGCTTTGGCTGAAGCTTTGTTTGTGCTTGGGGTTTTGGGGGTGACTGATGCCTTTTCATTCCCTCCTTCCCTCTCATCCCAATCTGTATTGATGATATCCCCAAGTACAGCCCACAGCCTGAGTGCTGCCTGTGTTTCTGCATGGATTTGTTTCTGATCATGTACTCATGTACACACTCCAAGACAACGTGCAGCCTTTTCATCACATCAAGAAAGGTCCTTCCCTCAGCTGGAAGCTCATTGACTTTTCTACAAAACTTGTAGTCAGAAACACTCTTTAATTAAGATTGCACTGAAAAGAGCTTTGATTCCAGACGTGTGTTACAGCCTGATGTTGTTTTCTCTGTCACTGCAGCAGATTACTGGAAGTGTAGTCCTTGATTAAAAAGATTGTGGGCAATTACATTCCATCTCCACATCTTCAGCTAGATCAGTGGCTTGTCAGTGGGTCACTGGGAATCAGACTGCCAGAACCTTTGTACATGTTCAATTTATAAAAGACTGCTTTTGGCACAGCACCCAACAGTCCCAGACAGCCAATACCTTATTAATGCACCATTAGCCACAAGGAACATTTTTAAGTGAACCCAATGTACAGGGAGCCACGAGGGCTTGCCTGGACTGACTCAGCAGTTTGGAAGGTCTTTTCTCCCTTGAAGGGATCACACTGACTTCTGAATGCGCTCAGATGTCTCAAACCTAACTGCTCTTTCCCCCCTTGCAGCTGCCTTTATTATTTTGGTTTTTTGGACTGGGATCACTGTGTTTTGAGGAATAGATACCTGCCATGAGAGAGATTTCTTCAGGGTAACTAAAATGGTCAAAAGGATGATCAGTTGCTTTATAAGTGTCTGAAGAAGATGGGACAAAGGTGGCTGAGGAATCATGTTTGAGCTATACAAAAATCACAGACTGGATGAGTGGGAAAATTGTTTCCTCACAATTAAAAAAAAAAATTACCAGTTTTTTTTTTTAAAAATAAGTTAACTTGGGGGGCATTCAATGAACTAGTAGACAACCAGCTTGTTATTGAAAACAGGACTTAAATCAGCAGGTTCCCAAACTTGCTGCCACAGAGGCCTGCAGACAGTACCAGCAGGCTTTTTGAACTGGATGAATTACAGACAACAGGTCCAGAAATAGGCCCTGAAACCACTAACCAGAGGTCTTCCCTATGACTTCCTAATAGAGCAGTTGTGCTGGAGGATGGGCTGCCAAAGGTGGCCAGGCTAACACTGTGTCCCTCATGAGCATCTCCCCTCAGACCACGGGGCTGCCCCAGCAACAGGATTTTATGTTCTTATTTCTTGGATTGATAATGCTTTTGGGCTGCCTCTGGAAAGTGCCCTTAAGAAAAGAGAAGATATTTGAGATCTGATCCAATTTCAACTTCAATCTCTGTTGTGTCTGTAAGTAATACAGCTCTAATACTTTTAAAACCAGGCACTGATCTTTGCTTCTAGTTTAACTCTCTTTATATTTACTGAATATATTTATATTCAGTGCAATAATGAGATTCCTCAAAATCTTTTCATGCATGAAAAGAAACTAAACTCAAACAGCTCAGTCCTATGAATAATAAGGTGAGATGTGTCCCAGTGGGTCTCTGCCTGTCCATGGCTGGTATTTCTTTATTGTCACAGGCTCATTTTATGCCCACACGCTTGGAAGTTTAATTAATTGCAGATGCAGGTGATGGAGAGTTGCTTTGCAGTACAGCTGACTTTGGGCCAGAAGCAAGAATACATCTAACATGCAGGAATTACATCCCCACACCTGTGTGGGCTGAAAGAGAGACAATTACCCTCGAGCACCACCTCGCCAGACACGGAGCTCGGCACAGAGCATCCACCAGTGCTCTTTAAAACTGTGCAGGGAGCACGACATGATGACACCATTAGGATTAACTATATTTTCCTACCTCATTTGGTGTACTTCTGTGTGAAGATTTATGTTAGGACAGGAACTAACAGGACTGCAGTCATGACTCAATGCAGAACTAGCTTTTTTTCTAAGGCGAATTTTTATATATGTGCAAATGCAGAGCTGGAACTGGTTTGGGTTTTTTGGTTTTTTTAAAGTGTTCTTTCTTTCTCCTTGGACTGTTTTCCCTGCAAGGTCTTCTGGATGATCCTAGTGCTGAGCCTCATGGCACGGAACGACTCCAGATCTCCCACAGGTTCAGTGTGCTGCAGCTGAGCCTGGAGCATCTGGAAGGACAGGACACTGAGCTCAAAACCAGCCCTTGCTTTTCAGTTGCTCAGCTGCAGTTCTGCCTGGTGCTGTTCCACCAGTGCTGTGCTCAGAAGCTGCTCCTGCTCATGTGCCAGCAGCTCTCAGACTTCTTAAAACAGGGGTTTGATTGAGGAGGGGGGGGAGAGAAGAGGCAGGAGGAGATTTATAACTCCATCGTGGTTCAGCATCAGCCTTCTCTTAGAAGGCAAACAAGGGCAGCTGGTTTTGCCCAGTTCTGCAGTGTTTCTGATTCACAGAAATAACAAAGCCTCAGATCTTCTCCCACATCACTGCAGATTAACACAAAGAATTACCTGGGTGCAGTGGCTGGGGGAAAATGGTTCCCTCTATTCTAAAGAACCCTGACATTCTGTTTTGGGTGGAAGCCTCTGTGTAGGCACAGCCTGGCACATGGAGGTGTGTGAGAGGCTCAGGGTTTGTTCAGGGGCAGCTTACACAGTCACAGGGATTATCTATGCAGGACAAGGCAAGGAATCAAGTTGTCTGTTTAGAGCAGGATTGTTCAAGTCACCTGTAACAGCAAAGCACAGACCTCAATTCTAGCTCAGTTTAAGAATTAACACTTCCTTTGGAAGACAAATAAAATCCTATGACTTTTTCCATTTTTCTGAATTTTCTGAAACTAATTATTAACTGAGGATAATGTGTTGAACAAAGATACAAGGAAGCTCTTTTAACAGCAGAAACCTCCAACACTGCCCCACAGTCTGTAAGTCTGGGCTCTGCCTCCTCTTGGTCTGCTCTGCAAACTGAACTTTGCAAATGCAGATTTCCTCCAGCATCTCTGTCCGTGTACATCCCTGTCCCAACTGCACCCACAGCTCTGAGGTGGGGCAGCCATGGAAAGCAGGCCGAGACTGCTTTAAAATTTAGTTCTTGTAAATATGCCAAGCCTCAAGTAGGAAAGTCATGTACAGGCTGGTGGCTAAAGGGGATGGAGAGCGGGAAGGAGGCGGGAGAGCCTGCTCACACACAGCCTGATGCATGTCGTGTTACCGAGGTCAGCAACCCTGCAGTGATACAGGGAGTAAATAACGGGACCCGTGTGGCAGAGCTGCCTCAGGCACCCTTCCTGGGCTGGAGGAACACTGCAACTGCAAACCATTCAAAAGCAGTGAGA
Source organism: Aleadryas rufinucha (assembly GCA_013397815.1). Lineage (NCBI taxonomy): Eukaryota > Metazoa > Chordata > Aves > Passeriformes > Aleadryas > Aleadryas rufinucha. The sequence continues at coordinate 111,653 of VZTH01014092.1, forward strand.
TTAGCTGAGTGCTGTAGAAAATAGCTCTTTATGGGCATGCTGAAATATGGCCTGTACATGGCTGGGTACCTCTCTTTGCATGACTTTCCCCTAGCAGAGACAAATGTCTGGCTTCTGTTCACATGACTGCAAGCACCCTTGAACTAAATTAGTTTTGTAAATGCTAGACTGGCTGTGGGAGGGTTGATTTCTAGAGAAATTCTTTTAATAATAAAATGCCTCATAAAAACTGCATCGACTTCAACCAGGCAGACTGTGGGCAGGTAGAGACTTCTGGCTGCTTCACTTCAGCCCGATGCTTTGGGGCTAACCAACACACAAATGTCATCATGATCATGGTAAATGTCCCTCATGAGCACAAAAACCAAGGGCAGCACTATTTACTTGGACATCTGGTGGGTCAGGGCTGAGGAGAGTGTGGTACTCAGTGAGTAAACTTTTAGTGCTTCCAAGACACCTCTGTGGAATCAGTGGGATGTAGGGGCTGGCAGCCTACACTTGGCATTTCCCACCCTGTGCAGTGGTATGACAAACACAAACCTTAGACCTCCTCCTCCTCAACCTTTTTCGTTCCATGCACTGACTCACTACTGACTAGTCAGTGAGAAAGGCAGTGGGGTTCGTGCATTGCTGGGTCCATATGTCTGAAGGTACCATCTCAACATCTTCCAGAGCTTCCATAAAATCAGGGCTGAGAGTTAAACAGTCTCGGGAAAGCCTGCTGAACTTTCTCTCTGAGGAAAGCCTCACTGCCAGAAAGGATGCTCTGATGGGAACACTGCATTCCCAAGCCAAATTGCCCTTGGAATCACTTCCCCTTCTCTGCCAGCTAATAAAACCCTAATTTTCTCAAAGGGAAGTTCAAGCAGAGTTTTGACTTTGAAAAATAAGTGCCAGAAATTATCTGTCATTTGATATAGCTAGCCCTATTGATATGCAATATTTAATAGGAAGTGTTTAAATATTATAGTAGCAGCATAAAAACCTACGCTTGACCACAAAGAGTGGTGTACAAATTATTCCTTTGGCATCTACTGAAGGTATAGTTTAAAGTAAGTTTTCCAGAAGTCTGATGGGTTGTCTTGTCACAACTTACAACTTCTCCTATGAAGTACTTTCCTGAATGCTGCCCTAGAGTGGGTTTGTTTGATTTTTTTAAAATTTTTTTTTCCCCTTGGTGACCTACTGCAGTGGACACCAATTAAAGCATTTGGCAGGTTTCTTATGAATATAACCTTGAAACTGTGGAGCAGTCTACTGGTGAAACGTGGCCAGCCTGTGCATCTCTGTCCATCAAATGACTCTGTAAATGCCAGGGTTAGGAAGGAAAGCAGATCTGCTTTTAAGAAATTGGGGGTGTCCTCACTGCACACCACCCTGGGACAGGGCCCTGTCAGTTTATGCCGCAGGGAGTCCTCTCCACCCCCTTCTATTTCAGGTCTTCTGACAAAGCTAATTATGGCAGCAAGTGACTTGCATCAATGACATTCAGGGAACACAAAGCATTTGTGGGCTTGGGCGTTCTTGAGCGTTGCCCTGTCTGCAAATTTTTCTTCTTCCCGTGAAAGTGTAATGGTTTGCTATTTATATATGTTTAGGAAAACTCCTTCGCTATACATTCACCTTTTCTACTTTACCACCAGTCTTGGATAATTAATAGCCTCAGAGACCTGCTCTGTTGTAGGCAGGGACTCTAAAAACTATCTTCCCTTCTGTTATTTTTTTTTTTTTAAGCTTGAGAAGCAACATTGCTTTTCTAACCCTAAAAACACAGCCTGGGAACTGGATCTAGGTTCTTTGCTACCTCATGAATCACCACCCAGGGAATGATTCCGCACTGGAACTTGGAACAGCCTAATAATTTAGGAACCAGGAGCCATCCCAGCTCCCCCACACACCCTGGCCTTACATATGGCATTGCTGCATTGCTACTGGATATAAAAAGCCTACAGGATCTGTTTCCTTCAGGAAGCAGCTGGGACTGTGAATGCAGATGAGAAGCAGACTTAATTCAGTCAAGGAAAACGAGGCCAATAGAAAACGAACATTATTTTCCTGTCTATAATTGCATTTTAAGTGCATAATAAGTAGATGATGGTAACTATGTGCTAAAGGGTCCAACTGCTCTTAATTGATTAAAATAGCTTCTGAAGGCTGTTCTGCTGTGGATCTAACACAACATGATGTTATACCATTGCACCAGGATGAGTTGGTAGTTAACTACATGTCTCTTCTCTGGGTCAGAGAGCTTTCCAGAGTTCAGAGAGTGTCACTTGGTGCTCACAGTCACCTGCCTCTGTCCCACTGACCTCAACAGAGGGACAACTGCAATAGATCAGCACCAAAAGCCTGCTGTCTCCCGTGCAAGCTGGAAGAGTCTTTTCCAGTGGTTAATATAAAGATCAGCTTCTAGGAAGAAGCAGAGATTGGTGGTCAGACACACTGAGCTGGGGACGTTGTGCCCAGCTGCTCCTCTCTCTATTTACTTCCCTCTACCCCAATGGCAAATCTCTGGTATAAAACTCTGTGGTGTTTCACCTCAGTTTGAAAGGGTTAATAAACTTCCCCCTCAATAACCCAGAGCAAGTCTGGAGTGAGCACAGGATCAGCCACCCTGGCAAACTGCAGGGAGGGGAGAGTGATGGATGGTTTGGGATGGACAGGTGGAAGAAATCCTTTATCCCAGGTCAGCAGGGTGAGGGGGGCCATGCCTGGCTCTGTCCTGGTAAATATTGCATTGAGTTAAAGAAGCAGGGTGAGACAGGAATTGAGTTTCTCCTCTGTGGGAATTTCAGGCCTAGGACTGCATCCTTTTCTGAGTCTTGTACTTCATATCTCAGAGATGGGGGGAAAAAATGTGAGTATTTTCCCTGTAAGATGAGGTAGAAAAATCAAAAGTCTCTTTTCTCTGTGCAAGGAAGATACTAGGAAAGGTAGTTTTCTGTAGGGTCCTAGAATGAAAACATCATTTATCCTACCAAGGCTTTTGTTCTCCACCCAGAGAATGAGGAGTGCACTTCTGAAGTGTCTTGAAGTTGGCTGCAGTACAGGCTGCTCAATATTAATTAAAAAAGAAATAACAACAGCATAATCATCATGTCCAGCCCAGTGTTTTATCCCACCTTCTTTAAATAGACTAAATAAATCACTGACTTAATAAATAATTTTCCATGAAGTAGCATGGCAACTGCTCCAGTTCACTGGCAGGCGTGCAGACAGCAGAGTCCTGGCAGAACCTGAACACCCACATTTGAAAGGCAGCATCTCTGGGCCTTGTCTTTTAATTGCAGAGCCTTAAATCACACAACCCATCTTGCTCCAGGCTCTATGTCTCATCTGTGTCTTATGTCAACCTGTTGTCAAAATAAATTTGATTTGCAAATATACAAGAGCTGGGCTGATACTTTTAATTTTAGATCACTTATCTGAATGCAATTTTCACACAAGGGTTCAAGCACATGCCTGGCTTTAAATAGGTACTAAGGGCAGTCCTGAGAATAAAGCAGTGAGGACAAGATATATAGTTGCATTTAGGTTCCTAATTTCTTGTAGACTTGTTTAACACTTCACAGATTGGCAGAATGTTCTGAGTTGGAAGGGACCCACGGGGATTATTGAGTGCAGCTCTTGAGTAAATGGTCCATATGTGGATGGAACCCACCACCTTGGTGTTAGCAGCACCCTGCTAGAACCAAGACTTGAATGACAACAGGGGTTTCTAGGAAGGATTCAAGAACCAATTTATTCCTATGCCTTTGACTTTTAACCTAAGTCCATCCAACACTGTCAGGTTTAAAGTGTGTGCTTGGTTTGCTGGAATTGCCTGTACATTGCAGTCTCTGTACTGGACATGGCACTTCTCCCAGTCTCCACCTCTATTACTGAATTCTGAGGCAGAAAATTGAAGCATTGCTAATTAAAGTAGGAAGGAACTTTTCAGCTTTAAAAATTAATGCATTTATCTGAAATCCTCCCTGGAATTCAGATGGTTTCCTCATATCTCAAGAAACAGTAACCAATCTCTTTCCTGTAGGTTAATGTGTATGAATTAATTTAAATCCATGTGATGAGTGATACGAGATTGAGCTGAAAAAAACAAATCATAAATCTGTGCTGACTGTGCATATTATTTTAAAAAAGGCTCAAAATAACTTGCTTAGTAAATGAATACAAGGCCTTTGACATCACAGGTGCTTCAGACTAGCATCCACTAGCTGCTAAAATGGAAGTTTGTCATCCCAAGTATTCAATGGAAGGAAGGTCAGAGAAATTAATTAAGCAAATATATAGCCAGCCTGACCTAGCAGTCATTAGAAACTCAAATCAATGGGTATTTGTCTTGCAGGACAAAACCATTACTGCTTGCAGAAACATTAAAGAACCATGGACTTAGACCAAGTAGATAGAAATCTATTTTGGAAGGCTTTTCTTCCTAGCACGGGACGTTTTCAAGAGCATTTAATTGCACTTTTTCATTCTGGAACTGAATGGTAAATCCTATCCCACATTGACTGAGACCATAGCCTCACATAACCCCTTCAGCAGCATTTTCCCTGAACAACAGCAAATTTGTCAATGCCTGACTTTATTAGTAAGAAAGCAAGAGTTCTTGTAGCAAAAAGAGAACTCCCTATGATGAGTCTTTGGTCAGGGTTGTAACAAGCTCCATTTTAAGTTTCAAACTGCAGCGATGTCAGCAAATGACAAGAACAGCCTTGGCCCCTGGGATGTGCTGAAGTTCATAAATGGCATTTCTGCCACTGTCAGAACTCTGGGAAACATCCTCTGGATACCTGGAGTTCCATATTCTTATTTGGGAAACGTGCAGTAAATAACACCAATACCAATGGACTTGCATATTCATTTTTAGCCTTATTTTGCATCTTAGTGAGAGGTTTCTGCCAGTTTCAATCATTTTAGGATCATGTCTCTGGTGTCTCTGAACCCTTTTCAAGAATGGCAGCAGTCATCTCCAGGCTGCTGAGAGGGCTGAGTATCTCATTTATATTTCTCACTCTATCACAGGCTGCTCTTAGGTCTCTGAATGATTTCTCTCTTTGTATTTCACAGGACACAACACTGGTAACTGCTGTTAGGTGTTACAAGTGCTAATCTTTTGAGAAGAAAAACTATTTAGCTTTCAGATTCATTTGCTTATGCCCCAAATGTTGCCAGACTCTAACTGTAGATAAAGTTCACCAAATGCTGGACTTGGTGACAATAATGTATTCTGGGAGTGTTTCACTGGAAGCTCTGAGCAGTGACTGGGAATAAAACTTCTCCCTGGTTGATGTGGTTCAGCTGCAGATAAATAAGCACTATGTGCTTTGGTACATTCCCTTTGCATTCTGCTTCAGTGGTTCACTTCCCCTTATTTTGATTTATTTTTTTTTTTCTGGCACAAACTTAACGTGAGACAGAGCTGTGCAAACTTGATAACCTTAAGGAATTATTTGGGACACAGTGATCTAGGCATAATTCTCTCCTCATTTATCCCCATAAACAATGAAGTCCATAAATCACCTCCCATCTGCTCTGGCATGCAGTGGCACTCAGGAAATGCTATGCAGAGCTCTCCATCATGCAAACACAGGCTGGGACCCCGTGGCCAGTGGAGTCAGCAACGTGAAGACTTGCTTCCAAGCAGCAAGCAAAGAAAACCACAAGACTAAATCTTGATTCCTCGCTCCTTTCCTGCTTTCTTTTTCTGTGTACATAAAAGAAAAAAAAATCAAACCAAATCACACACACAAAAAATGCATGCACATACTAGAGCACCTATCTATTGATCTGCCTTTGCCTTAAAAACATTCTTTTCCTCATTTGACACCCTCTGAGCTTGGTGAATTTTATGAATCCTGTTTTAAAGTATGGGAGAACTGAGCTGTGTATAATGCCAGCTTTTTTTTTTTTTT
>VZTH01014092.1:117603-192056 GCA_013397815.1 Aleadryas rufinucha
TTTTTCTGTGTTTTTTTTTTTTTTTTTTTTTTTGAGGGGGGACGGGTGGGTGGGGTGTGAATTTTAAGTGAAAATCTTCTTTTTAAGGGTCTGACTCCAGATACCGAAAGTGGTTCTCCACTCTGTCTGAAAACGTGCACTCAGAAACTTTAAACTACAAACTGTAATATTCAGTTGTTAAGGCAGCAAATTATGTGAGCAAGGTGTTGTACTGCTGTGATTTGAACACCTTGGAAATGCTGAGGCATATTAAAATATTTTGAGGGCATTTAATGAATAATAAATGTATTTATTATTGCTGTGCCACTCAAGCAGGGAAAACAACATCAGCTTGCATGAAAATACATCGACAACTGCTCTGCAGCAAACAGAAGTTGATTATACACAAATCTTTCCTGTGGCTGGGGTAGGAGTATTTTCTTGAATGCCTTTTACTCCTTTTTGCAAAGGAGAATTGTGGTTTTCCCTCTTTGCATGCACTTGCACTTCCTCGCCTTTTTTAATTCCAGCAACTGGAAACTGTTTCTTCCTTCTCCTTTTTTGTAACCTGGTGAAAAAGTGCTTTTATTCCTTCACAAATTCCTTTTCTAAAGAGTAGCCAGCAAGGACTTTATGGGGCAGTGATTTTCGCAGCACCCTTTCAGCGTCCCCGGGGTTGTTCTGCTGTACAAGCAAATGCAGAGCATTTCTGAGAAGGATTGAAAGTAAATGACTCCAGATTTTCTGCTCTATACTCACACCAGTGTTTTAAGCACAGCTTCTCAGAAAGTTACTGAGATCTAAAAATAGATGTGGAAGAAAGAGGAATATAGAATGGTCTTTGCTATTTTGATGTGGTTATTATTCATTCAAACACATTCTCGCCTGCTAAATGTATTTTTACAAGACCTTTAGTAGTTATTTAGCACCCTGCATGTCAATTTGTTTATGGGCCCAATGAGCAACATGTTAATGCAAGTTTATATTAGCAAAAGCTGTGTGGGAAAAGAAAGAGCTAATACAATGAAAAGAAATTATAAAAACAGAAATCAGAAAAATTTGCTAAGAAAATCTGTTTAGAAACAGCATTCATCCTTTGTATTCAGTTCTTCAAATAAAGGGGGAGGAAACTCCTTAAGATAACCTTACAAAGAGATCAAGTTGGGGGGAAAAGCACAGGAGCTGGCCCATGTTATGGGATAAAAGTCAAAAAATTGTAGAAACTTGGTTGTTCCTCTCCTTTTTACTCTGACATAAACTGCAGTTAGAGCATTTACTGATTTTTATTTCACAATAATACAAATACGGAAAAGAATATAGTAAGTACTGGACCAGATCCCACTTTCCTCACCTCTACATGTTTAGTCTTCTAATTTTATTCCTTATTTTAAAATTCTCTTTGATTTGGCTTTCAAGGTGAGGCATATTCTTGACAGCAGCAGTGACATGGCACAGCAGCAGGACTGGCACAGTCATCTGAAGCTTTTTTGGAGCTGCTCCTGCTTTCTCCTCTCTCTTACAGTAGCATTTTGCAAAAATCCATTCTTTTAGAGAGTAATGCTTTGATAATGGAGGAAAAACAGAAGTTTAGAATAGACTGTTGTTTGCTGCTATGAAGTAAGGTGGGAGATTAAATAATAGATCATGTACGAGAAAGGTTGAAAATTAGTCTAATCACTCAAAAATTCTGAAGGAACAGCAATTCTTATTTTTCCCTGCTGGTTACCACTCTGTTTTATGGTTTAAACTGCTTTAAAAAATGCTGACTTTCTCTATGCCATAGAACTTCAAAATATTTCAGAGAAGTGCTACTGGGCAGTTGTATAATAAAATTACTGTCTGCTTGCAATCGTATATTCTGCTGCTGTCCAAAGATCATCTTCTCTAAGGACACCCACAGAATTTAATAGAGCTGGGGGAGAAATTTTTCTTTTCCTGATCAAACTTATCACATTTTCCAGACAGCCAATGGGCGAGACACTTTGTTGGATCGTGTGATGAAGAGGGGGAAAAGCAAGGAAAATGTCCTGGCCAAGGAGCTGGGGCTCTAGTTTGGGGCTTTAGAATTATTCCTTCCACAAGCCCCTTCCTCCCTGAAGAGCAGAGCACCTTGGTGGTACTGCTCCAGCTCCAGGGGAGGCAATCCTGGTTTTCCTGCAGCAAACAGATTTGCAGTACAGTATCAGCTGTGTTTGGTCATGGACCACGATCTCTTCTCAGAGAAACAGCGATGGCAGTGTTCTCTGAGAGGTTCCCTGAGCTCCTCTGCCTCTTCTCCCCCCATTTCTGAGGGGGGGTGACCTGTGTGATTTTTGGGGGTGACCTGGAATTGCCTGCTGTGTGATTTTTGAGTTAGGCTTTTGTAACACCACGCACCTCGCACTCGGAGAAGGTGCTTTCAGCTGATGCCGAGCCACTCTGAGGAGCTCCATGTGCCCCCAGACAAGGTCACTTGGACCATCTCAAACCTCGCCACTTCACTCCCCTGCATGTGCTCAGACTCTCGGTGTCCTCCAGACACACAGCTCCTGTGTTTGTCACTGATTAATATCCATTATTATCTCCTCAGAACAGACCTAACCATGGTACAAACCATTTTGCATGTCATGAACTTTGTGTGAGCAGACATAACTTGCAAATGGAGGAAGAAAGAAGTTGCAGGAAACATTTTTATTTTTTTTTAAAAGGAATAAAAAGTAGGTGAGGCAGCACAGAGTCCTGTTGTTCACTGTTTTTCTCTCTTTGTGGGGTGACTTGTTCCATTGCCTCCTGTTATGTTTACTAATGTGTAGCTTAAATTGTCAGTTAAGCTACCTCTCAATTTAGCCAAAGGTTTTAATGTAGGAACATAAGGAGATTACAGGAACAAATTGTCAGGAGAAAAGAAAGCTAAAGACAATGGTTCTGATCCCTACACAAATAAGGAAACACGACTTTCTTTACACAGAGTATCCCATTCTTACCAAATCCAACAGATAAAATTCTTCTAGACTGACAGCATTATTTCCTTCTCTGCTATTAATTTTGAAACTGCTGCAGGCATGAATGTTTTGCAGATACTTGCTTTAAGATACAAATAGTTGTCCAAATGCAAATAGGAAAATACAATATTTTCTTTTCCTGGGAGATGGAAAATCACTTGGAAAATTCTTGTGCACTGTGTCCAAAATATCAGCAAAGCATTTGTGCACTTCAGTGTCCCAAGGCAATGTTCTGAGAATGATGCCAACCATCATTGATTTCCATTTCGGAATGATTCCTTCAAAAAAGTGTTTTGGTTTGAACAACCAAAAGCAGCCATAAATTATTTCCTTTCTCAGCATTCCCATGCTCATTCTCTGACAACTATCCACACAAAAGCTTTATCTTTGGTGGGTGGGTAGTAGGGAATGCAGAAAATCACAGGTTAGTACAAAAAGGGTGGGGTGTTTATTTTGCATGTGTGTGTTTTCTGACAGGCTCTAACACTCCCCTACCCACACAGGCTGTCACTTCAGCATCACTTCAGCCCTACACCTGAGAAGGGTGGGCTTCAAGACTCACTACAAGTTCAGCTGCCTCAGACTTAGACCTGGGATTACCCCTTTGTGACATTAAAATGTCAGTAATGTATGCACCAACCTTGCCAAATCTCCCTCTGTCCTCTGCTTAGAAAGAGTTGACTCCACAAAACCTCCTTTTAGATGCCAAATTCATTTATTTCAATTCCTGTGCTGGAGTCAGCTTCCAAACAGACTCCACAGCAGTTTGCTACAGCTCCTGCTTCCAGCTGGCCAAGCTTCCAAGTGCACTAGAAAGGCTCATATGTTCCTGGAGATGAAAAGTTTCTCTTTACTTCATTCACCTGAAAAAATGGCTTTCAGAGCTGTGCTAGAGCTATTTCCAGCAAAGTTCATGTTGATGTGTCTCAGTTATTACTGTGGCACAGCACATAACGTGGCCATAACTGCAGATGGGGGAGGGAACTTTAATAAAAAGTACTACTTCCAATGTGCCAGGGTTATTATTATGTTTCCAAGACAGCAAGAAACCAAGGTCATGTATCTTTAGAAGTTACCTTTTGTCAGCCAAGACAGGGTAATAGACTGCCTATGAGCTCCAGACCATCTCAGAAAACCAAATAAGTTTAAATCATGAAATCAGAGTTCATGAAAAACCTCAGCCTAGGTTGGTCGCTCCTGTGGTTCCCTTACACAGCCAGTCTGTCCCTTTCAGCGTTAAACTATAACTCCTGTGAATTTTAACTGAGGATTAATGTGGTCCTCTGCTGCCAAACTGCCCAGTGAAGTCACTGGAGCACACAGAAATGGTTTTGAGGGCAGCAGGTTTACATACACGCTTTAATTTCGAATATATGGGGCCAAGTTGCAGTGACAGCAGCGGTAACTGCAGTGTAGATAAAGGTGAGACTGATCCTTTGTGTTTGCAATGTGTAGGGTGATGCTTCACCTACCACACACCCAGCATGTCCAGACATTTGAAACCCAGGCAAGTTTCAATCACAGAAGAGCTTGTTCCATGCTCAGCACAGGGATGCTTCAGTGTTAAACAAAACAAAACAAAAGCAGTCAGCTGAGGTGTTTTCTTAGGGATGGTGACTGATTAAATATCACCTGAAAACATTACATCACTTTTAAAGCAAGATCCCAGGTGCAGGGGAACCAGAAGGCTCTTCTGTCGAGTCAGACAGCAGGTTTAGCTCCATCCCTGCTGTATTTAATCTGTGCCTCCCTTGTCCATGGGCAGGGCTAAGAAGCACTGCTCATAAGGTGCTATTCCTTCAGGTCTACAGGCTCAGGGAAGGAAACTAGGAGTGTTAAAAACAAAAAAAAAAAAGGGAAAACAAAAGCTCTGAGCTTTGTTTCATGAGAGACTTAGTATATTCTCTCCATAACGTAGACAAATGCTACAAAAATTTTGTGTTGTGGACTCCGTGGCTCTCAAGTCCTTCTGAGCAGCCCCTTTTAGTGGGCAGGTGGTGGAAACCCCAAAGATGAACCCCAAGGTTTGCATCTGTGTGTGTACACGTACACAGTTATTAATGAAATGCCCTCTCTGTATTTACCACTATTCAGCCTCTTGCTTTTATGGGCAGTGATGTTTTCTGCACAGATTGTGCTTCCTAACAGCTAGATAGTGTCCCTTTGAGTCAATCACAGCGTCACAGGGTAGTTTTGGAGACAAATACTGATGTCAGCCCCTCCCTGACAGGGTGCAGTGAGCCTGGAATGAAGCAGCACATGAACAGAGCCCTTCCTTGGCTGCTTCGTCAAGACAGACAGGTGTATCCAGCTGGGACCTGCTGCTTTGCTCTTAGATTAGAGGCAGAAAATGCCTCAGCACTAACTACTGCTTAAGGAAACTCACTGTGGAATATATGCTGCTTGCCTTTCCTTTCCAGATCTTGATTTGATGGGGTTTTTTGGGGTTTTGCTTCTTTCAGAGAATCTGCTTCGTTTGTATGCACTTGTTATTCCTCGCCGAAATCTCGGTTTTACAAGGATTATATGAAGGAAATGCTTTAAATATGAAAAAAAGAGACACGTTCCCTTGATGTTTTTTCTCTACATTTTGAGATCTAAGGATGTCCAAAAGGCTTTTAAAAATCAAATCCCAAGCTATGGAGTATCATACAAAACACCCTCCCTAGGTGCAGTATTTCTTCATAAGAAAAGTTACTCCATCTACTTAAATTCTATCTGTAACCAAATTTTACTTGTGCCTGTATTATGCTTTCATTCCTCTTCTAAAATACCATTTCCTTTGTTCCACACATAATTTAAATCAAGACAATATTAGAAAACAAGAGGATGGCACAAAACTTCATTGTCTATAACAGTCCAGCCACGAATGCTTAATGTGTGTGGGACTTGGGCAAATAAAGGCCCTGAGGGGAGCTGGGTGTTTGCCCAGGAGGGGCTGCTCAGCATGGCCAGGGTTTGCAAGCTCACAATGTCCTGCACTTCTTTTTTTCTGCACCATAAACGTCACCAAAAATACTCCCAATACACCTCCCATAGAAGTCTCTTGGGTTCTGATGCAAAGTCACTGGGAGTCTCCTCACTGCCTTCCATGGATATGGGATCAAGCCCCAGAGCAGAAGGCAGCTGGGGAAAAACTCCTTCACAGATGCAATTCTAAGTTTGTTTTGGTTTTTGGTTGGTTTTTTTCTTACTTGCTGTTACCAACCTGCTCCCATTCTCCAGGCAATTCTTAAAAGAGCTCATTACTAAGATGTGGCAGAAGGAAAATGACACGAACTGAAAGCAGGTGTTTCCAAACAGGAGAATCTGCTTCTTTCCAGAAAATACCCACAGTGAACGTGGAGATGAGAACTGTCAGTGCTGTAATGGAGTGACAGAGTCTGAATGGGACAGAACATAATGCGAGTCATCTTCAGTGTGCTGACCAAATACAGCACATGAAAAGAGTAAGGAGAGAGATTTCTGAATACTTTTGCAGCTGAACAAGAATTGGATCAGCTTTACTTGGGTATTTCCTTTCTGGCTGCCTTTTGCTTGCAACTTTGAAAACTGCAGTGATGATACAGTGAACTCAGAGGCAGAATATAATCCAGAAAACACCATTTTCTGGTGGTTTGCTGATGCAGATGGTAGAAAATCTCTCAATTTTTCTTTCTGGGAAACATTTCTGCTGGCTGTAAGACACAAAGACGGTCATGTAAAGTCGTAAAAAAAAACCAAACCAAAAGCAAGTAATGTTTTGTAAAATTGTGATTCTAAATATAGGGATTATCTAAATTTTAACCTTGTGTGATTTTCATATGCAGTGATGCTTTTGAAGCTCTGCTGAGGTTACTGTGCAAGGATATCAAATTCTTTATTCTAAAATGCTCTCATATGCTTGAAGATGAAAGCTTTGAAGCATAAATCCTAAAGAATACCCCAGAATGGAAGACAAAATGAATGCAATGTTTATTTTTTCAGAGCTCAGTCTTTTTGGTTTGGTTACTTTGAGTTTCTTGACTTTGAGTAATTATGACTTATCATTATTTGGACTTCTAATAATGGGAGACACCTTCCTGGCAAGATCTTACTGACAAAAATTGGCTCCCTCTGTGTTGAGAGCTGGGGTTTCCTCTTCTTTTCATTCCCACTACTTTTCACAGTCTCTGATGTGGCTTTTGGCTCATGGGTCTCACCAAGCTTTTTAAAAATCACTTCCCTGGAAGTGTTCCAGGAGAGGCTGGATGGAGCTCTGAGCATCCTGGTCCAGTGAAGGTTCCTTGCCCATGGCAGGGAGTTGGAATGAGATGAGCTTTAAGGGCCCTTCCAACCACAACTGTTCTGTGATTCTATAATTGACCTCCTCCCAGCTGAATTACGCTCAGACTGAGGGCTGAATTCTAAACTAAACTGGTGAAAATCCAAAACAATTCTGCAACATATGGTGTGGTATGGTTATTTGGTGAGAAGTCATAGATATATTGGTGATGCTGACAGAGGGAGTGGGAGCTGGAATTTGAACATGGAAACAAAATTGGATGGGTGACATCAACTACCTTGGACCGGTTTATGAGACAAACTAAATGTGTGAGGCAGCAAATTCTCCAGTAATCATGAAATCAATCAGAGGGGGGCAGGGAGAGAAATGGAAGGCTTTTCCACCAGGTAGTTCAGATTTGCTTGGGCATGTGATTCTTTGCAACCATCAGCGCTGATTGAAAGTCTAAAGCAAAGCCTTGAAGGAAAACCTGTGATTTATGATAAAAAGAAATAAATCATTCCCTGTTTCTAGCAGGAGAAATGTGAGCATCTGTGTTTTCAGCAACCTTCTGTCTCATTTCCTCATCTTTCCCTCTGAACAAAGTCCTGACTGACACTGGGGGATACAATGTTCTTCCTGTCTAGGAATCTCTCTGTCTGACTACCATGAATTCTGAGCATTCATGGACAGGATCCCTAGAGGCTTAGTCCCCCCAGGGCTGGATGAAATAGATTTGAAACTCAAATGCTAAAATAATGCTGAGAAGAGGTGTGTGTCTCTGCAGCCATTGCTCAAGCAAACCCTTGTTTAGTTCCCATGCTGTTTCCTTTGTATTTGTGTCCAAAAGGAATGAAAAGATCATTAAAGGTTCCATGAACTCATGAAGATTCAGAGCTGAGCACACGGCATTTGGAGTTTCTTCCAGATGTTTCATTGAAAATCAGACACTGATTTGCAGCTTGCTGCTCATGACTAAGTTTATTAGAACACAGACTTCCACAGCCTCCGTTTAAAGTTCAGTGTCTTGAATCATCCTCCAAAAAGCCAGGTGCCAGAATTCTTGCCTAAAGCTTTAAGGAATAGATGCAGAAGGTGATGGAATCGTGGACCAGTTCCTCTGCACCTTCTGAAGGTCGACCTGCCTTACCAGGTGCACTTTGAAGATACTTTGCCAAACACAGCGAGTGATCTTTCTATTTCTTTGTGGTTTTTGTGTGCATATCTACACCTTTTGAATAACACTTGGGAAAGGCAGGCACATCGTTTTTGCTCCTGTTTTAAACGACAGCTCAGGCAGCAGGCTTTAGGAAATACTCAATCTTAGTCCTTTAATCCTCCTTGAATGCTACTGCACTGCTGCTTTACTCACAGTAGGTTCTGGGGTTTGTGTGGGTGTGGAAAGTGAGGAGAAGTCACTGTGGCAAATGAAGTATCCTGAATTGCAGCTATTACAGAGTATTAAGTAATTGCCCTTGGTAAGAAGTGATAGTAGAAAATAATAGCATATTCATTTTGTTGTTGAAAATGGACTGTCTAAGCATATATCTGAAAATCCCAATTAAATTCAATCTCGATGCTCACAGCAGATAAGTATAATGAAGATTCTAAGAGATTTTCTTTCATACATATGAATAAAATAATTACTATGCAGCATATCTAAGTAGTTGACGCCATCAGAAAGTCTACCCTTGAAAAACAAGAAAGGAAGAAAATGTCCTTTCTTTTGCAGTCAGAAAGGAAGTATTGACTATGTATGTGGCACATTTTGGATGTCACTAGCTGCAAGATATATTTCTGTATAAACACAACAGTTCTACTAAGCGTGGTACAGAAATTCCCTGCTCTTGTATGAACACAGCTAAACTTATCTCTTTGAGAGCGTGCTGAACGTGGTGTCTTTTGATGTGACATCATCTGCGCCATTGGTTCCTGGTGCAACTATGACACACACTTTCACTGGGCTTTGAAATCATGCAGCATGTTTATCCACCCACTGTATATCCTTTTGTACAGTTTTGTACTGGAAGTTTTGTCTCTGGTATTTAAATGACAATCACATTTCTTACTGTCAGGGAACGCTGTCCGTGCTTCTACACGTCAAAAACTGGTGGAGGTACAGTGATGCAAATTAAAGTAGTTCAGGTGACTACAAATGTTGAGAAGCTACTCTTCATTAATTAAATTGACTTGCAGCTCATTACTGGCAATGTAGGACAAAATTAGTAAACTTCCCTTCGCGTGTTTCTCTCTCAGGTTGCAATGCAATAAAGTGAACTTGACTTCCGAGGCAAGGCTCCTGCCAGGGTTACTTACAGACAAGACGAGGTGAAAATGTTTGTTTGCTAATATGCTTATTCTAGACTGAGAAATTAGATTTTATACCTAATGTTCTCCATTTTACATTTGACATGAACAATAATATTCAGCAAATAATTCTGAGGTTCCAGTTCAGGAAACACATTTTGATTAGAGACTCAGAATTGCATGGAAGCATAAAACCAGACATAATCTTTCTTTTTGTCTTGTGATTCTCATTATGAATCCAGTGACTTTCCAACATCTAAGTCATTATTTGCATTTCTTTCCCTCCCCCGTTTTGTTCCTCAGAGGAAATGATTTGAAAACAGTAGCTTGTTAAATTACCAGAGTTAGTTTACCTGAAAATATCTGATGATAATGTCATCAAAACTGCGCCTTCTGAGCACGTTCTACTCACAGGTAAAACCCCTGCTCTTTCCTCATGACAGATATACCAACACTGGCTTTATAATGCTCAGTCAGAGATATATCTTATAATAAATCCTCCTATGTTCCAAGTTCACTACTGGCTTTGCTGGAAATCTAGATGGAGAAAAGAGGGACAGATGGACACACACGGATTGTGAATCTGTGACTGGAAAGATTGCGCTGATCTTAGGTTCAGGTCCTTAAATGAGAGCAACTGTAGCACCTATCAGGTGCTCATAAACAGAAGGGGAGAAGTGGGGATTGGAGAGAAAGGGAGGAGTGGAGCAGATCAGATCAGATTCAGATGTGATCCACCCTCCTTGTAGATTTGTCCATCTTCAAAGTTGTGCGGCTAATGAAGAATAATTATCACTTATTAATTTTGCATTATCTTGGCAATTGCAACTCAATAGCACCATATGTCACAAGGCTTCTCTTGGATGAAAAAGAGAAAATCCTCCTGACTGCAGTGTCAGAGGAAATAGCTCTTTTCAGCACCTGAGCATCAATCTCAAGGAGAAAACTCTCCACGACACGCGTGTTGCACAGGAATGAAAAGGTGCCATAACTTCCAGGGTGTTTCTCGGTGCCATCAGCTGTGCCTGGGACTAAATATTACACAGATCTTCAGCAGCACCTCTGCAAAAACTCTTTCAGAAAAAAATGAACTTCATTTATCTCATTTTCGAGAATTATCCCTTCAAATATAGTGACACTACAAATTTTGCTCAAACCTAAAATGACAGATAAATCAGAGGAAATTTTCTTTCTCCATTATGTGAAGACTTCCAACATGTTTCCCAATATTTTACAATAACTAAATAAAACCCCCAACTTTTAAACAAAAATTGAGTGGGAAAACCAAGGGATTCTTTCGTTAGTGCTCCTTTACAAGAGACCAATGGCTATTTATTACTGACATTTGAGCAGCAAAACCAGAATCCCTAACTTTTGGCGTGTGCTGCTGCCTTAAAAAAATTTAGCATGCATTGCCTTAAAGAGTTAAACATGCCTGAAGCCCAAAATGGCAGTGAGGCTGAAGGCAGGCACTTTTCCTAAAGCCAGAGCTCAGAAGTCACTGAGGAAGCTGTACCAGGAAACCAGAGGGATGAAGCTTGGTATTAGTTCCTAAGTAACTGAACAAAAACTGTATGGTTAAATTTGCTTTAAATTCTGCACAGATCTTTCCACAGGCCTGCAATTACTGCCCAAATGCTAATTTTGCAAACACTTTCAAACTATGTAAAAACCCCTCTTCATATAAAGCAAACTTTAACTCATGCTTTCTCTCCTACTCAGTACAAACAGAAAGCTGCTGCTGCAGAGTACAGAAACAGAACATCTGAATCTGAAGGAAGCCACAGCTTAAAGTACTGCTTACAAACATTCATCTACCAAAAAAACATCTTCAATTTCAGACCACAGTGAAGAATTTACCACAAACTAGAAATTAGCCATATCTGCTGAAGTGAAATAAAAGTATTACCCACCATCAGGGCACTCATTCACACAGTTTCAATCTACAATTCATCATCACCCAAAGGCACAGCCCCCTGTAAACCCAGCATCAGAGCACCTAGTGCTAGTACAGAAAATAGTTTGCACCCAGGCACAGGAAACGTGCTGCATGATTAAGGAGAACACAAATGCCCGCTGACATTAAGTTATTAAGCACCATCTCTGTTCAAACACTGTCAAACATGACTACAGAAACCCCCCCCCCAGAGCGAGCAGTCCTAGTTCAGCACAGGACATACAGCAAGCACTCCCCTGCAACACCCACACAGCCACACAAAGCAAACCACACAGTCCCTGTCGCTGCAAATCCACTCCATCCCTTCACTCCATCTGGAAACAACAACAAAAATTCATGCAGCCCCGACACTGCTCCCGGACCGCAGGTTGTGCCTCTCCCAGCAGAAGCTGCAAGGGCTTCAGCTCCTGATTAGCCCGGGGAAGCGGTGCCTGCTGCAATATCCCAGCACTTACTGCATTGCTTTTCAGCGGAGCGAGAGTGGCTGCTCCTCCCGGGCACACATGGCTCGCTCAGCCGGAGGGTTCTCTATTCAGCACAATCCAGCTCCAAAGTCTCTGCATGTGGAGGGGAATTGCCTGTGCTCGGTACTGGGGGTTTCTGGCTGCAGTGGCTGCTCACCCTACCCATTGCCTCTGGTGTATGCTAAGTGAGCAATCCCCTGGGTCTTCATAACGAAAGGATGAAGAGTCACAGCTTTCGAGAGCAGATAAGGTGTTCTGCTGAGAGCCTCTGTGCTTCCATGGCATTTTAAAGGCAAAGGGGCTGGGGATGCTTCATCTTGCTTCACAGTTCTGTGTCGTGCAAGTTGTTGTATTCTGCAACTTGCAGTGGAATTCTCAGCCAAATGCTAATTTATGTGTTTCAGGGAGACCTCGAGTTAACAATACAAATTCAAGCCAATGAATTTTTAAATGTTGAGGAATGCACTCTGGCAATTGAACTAAATCTTCTGTTTTTCAGAAGTACGAGTGAAGGGGAGGGGTTTCCCAGCTCTGAAATGCGCTGTACCAGCCCTGCTGGATACAGTCAAAAAGTAGTAGACTAAAACTTCACGGATTAGCATCTCAGATTTAACAGGCTCCAAGCACTGCTCTAGTCTTGAAGGAGGGACTGTCACCCTTGTCCTTTGCGTGCAGAGTGTCTGTCACTCATGGGGGCTCCTGCATGCAGACGGGGCAGAGTTAACGAGCAGTAATAATAAAAAGGCAGAATGACCAAGAGCCACAGTGCCACTAATTTCTCGTTAGGGGCCCTAATTTTTTTCACTGTACTGAGATGTTTGACTCTGTGCCTTTGGGAAGCTGTGGGGAATGGCCCTTGCTCTCCCCATAACCAGCTGGAGTGAGGCGTTCGGGCGAGTGGATTTGTGAAGCCGAACCACCGCCTGCTCCAACCCTGACCTTCAAAGGGACTCTCAGGAGAAAAGCCCCATTCTGGGGCTGTGCTTACCTGTTACCCAGGCCTCCTGCAAATGCTAATTGTGCCTAATCATGTGTGGCAAATGCGTGAAAACAAATACATTGCAGTGCTGCCGGCAAAAACAGGGATATTTTTTCCACACAGGCACCCCCAATAGATAACGCAGGAATCATTAATAAACATTTCCTAGGACCAGGTGCTGTGTAAGGTGTTGATTCACTCATCCCCCAGGGCTCTTGGGCAGGGGAGATTTTCTCTGCCACTGATGGGGGCATTAAGACATCATGAGAAGAGCAGCAGCTTTTCATTGGTGAGGGAAGGTTTTGACCCCCTTAGCAAAGGCTTTGAGCATCCCCAGGGGCTGATTATCCTTTCAGATAGCACAGGGAAATCCCAGCCACCAAAACAGTGAGGCTAATAAATTTTTCAGGATTATTAATTGGATTCTTTAGAAAAAGGGCAGTCAAGGACAGGCATCTAGAAAGAAGACCATTTCCTCTTCGAAAAGTGTTTTATTAGCGGGACTTCAGTTTCTGCTGGAATTTCTATACAAACGCAGCTTTCTGTGATACCTGTCAGCATCATTGGTCCTGTACCTATTGTTTTCTGTGCTATAATTTCTGCCTGTGAAAATGCCAAAAATACTCAGTCTTCCTGGCTGACAGATGTTGCTGGAAAGGTGCTGCTTTGCACTTTCACAAAAGTAACACCTCGGAGGAGAGGGGAAACCAGCACACATCAGTGTCAGCGCCAGTGGGTTCCCATGAAATGAGAAGACATTTCTACAGTAGCAAAACTGACCCTTTTTTTTCTCGCTCTTGTGCTCACAACTGTGTTTAGCACCTCAAGGTAACAAATTTGTTGAGTCATAGAAAGCAAAAAACCAACAAAGCTGCCTTGAATTTTAAGTTTGTTTTGTACAGTAATTATGTATTACGTGTGCGTCTTCACTTTTAAAATGCAGACAAGGCTCAGTCCCTGTCCCAGGGAGTATCCAGTCAAGTCACACAAAATGATGCAGCCATGGAACAACCAGGATTGCCAGGTGACAGCCTTGCTGCAAGCAAAGCAGGAAAACCTGGATGGATCTGGGAGCTGCAGTACTGGTAGCAGAAACAATTAACTCACACTGAAGGTTCTCAGCCTTTATAGGACCCTGTAGAAAGGCACTCCAATTTTCCTCTTTATGCCTCACCCTTTTGGAGTGTATTGATCCTTCGAGTAAGTCCATTTACTTTCCTTGGTTTAGGGATAAGCTATAATGGATTTTTTTAAGGTATGAGTTGGACAAAAATAATCAAGTCAGCACCGTAATTAGGTGTGGACCTTTTCAACATTCCAGGAAACACCAGCCCTGGCCACGGGCAGATAAGTAGTTATTCTAACAAGCATAATAATCTCATGTTCTGCAGCTGTGGTGAGGGAAGGATTATAGATTTCAGTGGATCATTTTCCTTTGGTTTTCTGGGCTCCTTGCCTCAGCTCAATAACACAGGAACTCTGCTATGCTAACACATCACCTCGCTTTCTGTTGGTAACAGTATTTTAAACCCTGAAAACAAAGAACCAGGCAACTGATTTACAGGGGAGAGGCACAAAGGACGACAGCATGGACTCAAAGCCTCTGGGAGAAATTGAAAACCTAAAAAGCACAGTTGTGCCCTCACCCCAAAAACCCCACAAAACAAAAAGAAACTCCAAAACTGTCTTTGCAGCCATTTCTATAAAAAACAAATATGTTGTAAAATAACTCTCCCATTTAAAGACAGAGCAATAAATAGCCTGGAAGTGTGGGGCTGCCAGGTTGCTGTTGTGTAGGGAGGTACCAGTGGCTAAGAAGCAGTGTTGCACAGGGTGATTTAACTGAGGAGCTTTTCCAAGCCAGCTGGAGAGTGTATTGTATTTGCAAACTGCAATAAAGGAGAATTGAATTTTAACCTTCCTGCTAGAGAAATATAAAGGGTTTATAATTGACTCTGGACGTGTGATATTGAAGAGAGCCATATAGTGCAGAGTGCTGGTCCGTGAGAAAAGTAAACCAGTTCAGGTATGAATTCATGCTTGTTGTAATTTATTTATTTATTTGTCACAAATATATAAAGATTTCTATAGTAATAGTATAGCTGTGTCAAGAACAGGCTCCAATTCTTCAAAAATTTTGGGAGCAGCCTGAATTAGTGTTACAGGTTAATTGTGGCTGCATTGAATAGCCCCAGGAATATCCTGGGATAACTTGTGATAATTAGAGTACAGCAGGGTGAGGAGCATGGTCTGCACAGGGGGAAGCTGAGCTGCAGGCCAATATCTGCAGGAACAGCACCTTGTCACTCCTCTTTCAGCAGGGCAAGAGAAAAATGGGGAGAAAGACACTGAGCAAAGGCTGCTCGAGTCACTTGAGGCTTCAGAGGACTTGGAGAGCACAACTTCAGTTTACAAAAAGCCAAGGGTGTTCTGTGCCTCCTTCCAAAGTTAGGCAAAAGATCATCCTTTTTCCTTAGATATTTAAATAAACTGTGCAATTCAAATCTGAATTATTCTCTTGCTTCATCATCTTTCAGCTGGCTCCGTGGTCAGCTGCTCACTGCAACCTACAGACATCAAGGACTAGGAAAAGGACTTCCTTCCTACACATCATCTCGTGATGGCAATTAGAGGAAAATCTGCCTGATATTGTGTCCTAGAAGAAAAATAGCTATAAAAAATAGACATTTGCACATTAACAGTTAGGACAATATTAGCTTCTTTTACGTGTAACATCAGATGTGCATCCCCACTGAATTAAGTTGTCACAATTAAATTGTGTTTAATGTGTGAGAGGGACTCTGTTCCCTACCTTTAGTGCTGATGATCTGTATGTTATTACTCCAGAATAATTTAACCTAAGATGAGTGACAAACACTTTGATTTTCAACATAAGCATATAGCTACAAACTAATCATTTAGGAATCTACTTGTTTCAGATGAATTTTCCTGAATATGTCTACATAGTCAGATCCTGTAAAAGTGGATGTGTGGAAATTATGCTTGCCTTCTCCAGCAGGACATTCCCAAATCCTTCTTAAACTGATTTCATTGTATTCCACTTGAGATATTACAGTTCTTGAAGAAGAGGAGAAAAAGGAACTGAGTATTTAGCCAGCAAAGCATTTAATTTGAATTAGAGATGTGCTTTCTAATCTAATGGGACACTTAACTGTGGGGATCAATATCTTAATTAGCTTATATTTTTCTCTTAAATTTGCAGATTCCATACTCTTCTATAACCTGTTTCAGCTTTTCTTCTTTAGTTTCTCTGGATGCTATTACTCCTACTGTATAAATAAAATGCATTACTTAATTAACAACTTTTCATCCATAATGTTTTCCAGCTAAACCCGTGAGTTCAACTTTACTTTCCTTGCCCTTTCTATACAGTTGTTCTCTCTCAGGTCAAGAATTAGGGGAAATCCTCCCATCACATGGGAAAATCCAGTCCCCAGCAAAACTGAAAGTGGGATCATGGAATTTGAACTTCATCTAATAGAATATTTAAGATAAATTAAAAAAAAAAAAAGTAGTGTCTGTGCCCAAAAATGCATTAGACCCTTCACAGTTGATGAGAAGGCCAGCCCAGCCCTAAAAATCCTTCAGTTTGGCAAAGATATGTGCTCTGAGAGGATGTGCTCTGGAGCCACGGGAAGCTGTGGTTTTAAATTTCAGGATGAGAAGAAGAAGAGGAGAATGTTACTGAGGAAAGCAGATGATGAGAACAGAGAGGTATGCAGACAGCCCTGGCTGTCCATGAGATCAGAGAACGTCTTTTCTCCAAACACATTTTGCATTTGGATGTCGCCACTGGAATTTTGGGGGAGCTGACCCTGAAGGCTCACGTGTTCATTTTGGAGGTGGTTTAGACTTGAAACGAGACAGTCACAGGCTGAAGGGTGGATTATGTGGTGCAGGTTTGATTTTGCCAACACAGGGAGGAGAACTTGAGGTGGTTGTGGCAAGAGACTGCAGCTACTGAGAGCCCTGAGCAGCAGCTGAGGAGAGGGCTGGGGGTGTGGAAGAGAGTGGCTCAGCTGCCTCTTGGATGTGCTGAAAAAGGAAAGTGAGACCTGGAGTCTGTGAACAAACCCCAGCTATCCCAGACTATGCCAGGACAGAGGCTGGGAATTCACAGCCCTGACACAGGTCATGGGATGAAGCCAGGGCAGGCCACTGGTCTGTTTCTGTTCTTCTGTGATAGTTATTCATTGCACAGCAGTGAGAGAAAATTAAGTTTCTTTCCCACTTGAACAGTATTAATTCTACCTATCAGACTTCCTTCGGTATTGAAAATTCAGAGGAATAAAACAAATTATTTTATGTAGCCCATTCCCAAAAACCTCCAAGAGAATAAAAATTGAATGGGGTCTTCTGAGAAATATTTTTTTTCTCTTCTCTTTGGGGAAATGGATGATCTGATGACCTCCTTATCTGTGCATCTTTATTCTTATTCTCCTCAGAGCTGAAGTCAAACACTCAAAAGCCTGGGTCAAAAGAATTGCAATAGCAGAGAAAGCAATCTGGCTGAAAACGGAGGAGTTAGCAAAATGGGTCTGTTATGCAGCCAGCTTCTACAAAGAGAAAGGCAAGTGCAGTGCCTGTGCTGTCCCATTAATGTTGTCCTGACTTAATTTAGTCAGGAGCTGGGATGAGAGAGGAGTTCAGGTCTGAGGGTCCATAATGCTCTCTGAAGCTGTCTGACGTGACTGGTGGCGGTCTTGTGCCAGCAATGCTTTGAGGAATCTAGTAAGAAATATTTAGAAGCAACACCTGTGAGTTACGTTCACAGCCCAATGTTGATCCAGGGCAGAACTGGACTGCTCCTGTCTCCTGTCTGTGTGTGGTGGGGCTGGGAGCGCTGAGCAGAGAGTTAATGAGCCCTCAGGAAAGCAGAGAGCTCCTGCTGCTTTGCAGAAACTGTGCTCAGTCTCTCAGTGGAACGCTCAAAATGAGTGTGGCTCCTGCTCTGGGAGCTTGGTGACCTGGGACTTAGTTGATGTTACAGTGATGGGAAGGACTCATCTGTCATCTCAGATGGTGTCTGTGGGCAGACACTGACTCGTACAATTTGTTTCAACACATGAATTTTAGGTTATTAGCTAATGTCTGAATACACCAAGTAGTTAATAGTTGGGTGTGAATCTGTTTTTAATGCTTTGTATTAAGCAACAACTTAAAACTTGCGAATTAAGATGTCTAGGGAAGAAAACTAAATCAAAATATAATTATAGCAAGTTAGACTTTCTTAAGAGATGGGAAGAATCCCAAACCAAAAATAGGTTGTTAAAGGATGGATCATAAGACTGTGGGTAATAGGGTCATACATTACCCCAGGCTCCCTTCAAATGTTTGCCATTGTCCATGGCACATATCCCTTGGAACAGCATGCAGGTTAAAAATGCATCATATCTGGAATGTGTAAGTCATAGATGAGGAATAACAGCTATGAACAATCTCATTCAGCTGGGCATAATTTTCAGATTATGTTGTTACTCAGCATCACAAGACATTTATGACTGGGAGAACCAAAATGAAAATATGGACTTGGAACACAAAACATTTCATCATGCCAAATGAAAGTTGCTTGTTTTTTGATTTTTTTTCTCAAGAGCAAATCATGCATTCCTGCCATGGATGCTTTGGGGTTTCTGTGCAGGAAGCAGGCATCTGGATGCAGGTCAGAGAACTGCAGGGAAAATATCTTCAAACAGAAACCTTCCAGTACGTCCTATTGCCAAAGGGAATATGTAAAAACCTAGGATCCAAATGGAGAAACCATAAACCCCAAAATGACTGGTTGTTTTAGAATGCCCTTCAGTGGATCTGATGCTCCTCTGGAAGTGGAATGAAGCCAGGAACTGGCCTTGAGTTAGTGAGCTGAGAGATGATGGGCTTTGGGTGGGACATGTCTCTGCTTTGCTGTCATAGTCCTGTTTCTTCTGCAGAGCAGTTTTTGGTTCTATAAAAGGCATCACTTAATGCTCCCAGCTTTGTTCATTAGACAAAATAATTTTCCAGGCTCATCCTCTGTGATTTCCAAGGGGTGCAGTAAAACAGGATGCCAAGCCCAATTTAGATAAGAACTATTATCTCTGAGGTTTTCCTGCTGATGTGCTTGGTAAGATACTTAAATTGCACCTGTGGGCTTATTATCCAGCCACACCACAAACCTCACTGTGGGCCTGAGATGAAGCTGCAGGAACAGGGCTTTTATTTCACTCTTGCACCAGTTATGTATTAGTCTGTTCCATAAGTCGGTGCTCAATTTGGCACAAATGATCAGCTCTGATTAGAGCTGCAGATGTAGAAGGAAGAGCAAAGTTACCTCTGTATCTTGATTTACCTACTACCTGTGTCTCCTCATAAAACATCACAGCCTTAAAAATTACCAGGCAGTGTGGGGAAAAGCTGGATTAAGATAATGAGGAGTTTTCTGAGAAATGCAGCTCATTCATTAGGATTTCATTCATTGCACTGTCATAGCAAAAGATGCACAGAAAACTTTCAGTTATTAGTTCAAATAAAATCAGCTCAGCTTG
Source organism: Aleadryas rufinucha (assembly GCA_013397815.1). Taxonomy (NCBI): domain Eukaryota; kingdom Metazoa; phylum Chordata; class Aves; order Passeriformes; genus Aleadryas; species Aleadryas rufinucha. The sequence continues at coordinate 137,059 of VZTH01014092.1, forward strand.
GGGACAAAATAAATCAACCTCAGGCCTCAGGCATATGATGAACAACAATTCCAGTTGAGACCTCCATTTCTTTCTGATGAGACTGTCAAACATTATTAAAAAATCATGAACACAATTTTTTTTCTATAAACAAAGAACACTTCATTATAATATCTGCCAGCTGATCTTCTATGCCAGCCCATATCAGCAATGGAAATTAAATGCCTTTCCTTGAAAAATAAATCAGAAAATAAAATTAACTGAATGTAGGGGGTTTTTCATACTTAGAAGGTCCTGGTTATATTGCCTGTATATTTATTCTGCTGCAACCATCTTTTTTAATCAAAATAAATCTCCATCTCTGAGCTGCTTTAGAAAAAAGCTCTACTCCAGTAAAACTGAGCTCAATTATAACAGTTCATTACAGCAAACAAAAAGCTTCCTTCCCCAGAGAAAAATAACATTAAGAATGACGAGTTGTTTGCTGTTTTATGACCAAGTGTCTGTGAATGGCTCAGTAGTGAACAAATTTCTTTTAATTTTTGCTCCTACTGGAATTATCTGTCCTTTACTAAAATAGCTTTTAGATCTCTGCCACAAGTTGAAAGACCAGAAAACAATCCAGGACCTCAGCCTTGTTATTGTAATACAATGGTTTTTTGGTTTTGAGCCTTTAGTTTTTTTAGTGACCTGCAATCTTTTTGCACATTTGAAAATATAAGCAATGTTTGTGATTTATTTAGTGCTGATAAATATTTCAGTACAATGAAAATACAGAGTCCAGAAAATCTGAGTCCTATCTCAGTTGAGTTTATACCAGAGTAGCCATCCCAGTGTGACTGATGGAAATCTTCATGGGAATCCCTTCACAGACTTCTCATTCACTATTCATATAAAAAGGGAATCAGAGCTTGTTCTGACCTTTCTTGAGGAGCTTTTCCCATTGATAATAACTTTTCTTTCTTTCTGCTACTCATCCTACACTGATGGATGTTTTTCATCATCTGCCAAGGAAAAGAGAATGAATTCTTCTCAATTAGTCCCATTGTCTAGGATAATCTGAAGACACAGGACAGACTTAAGGGCATCCCAAAATCTGTTTCCACATCCTTTCCCAAACGTTTCTCAAGAGAAAGCCTTCAAAGGCTGGAAGAGGAATTTCCCCTGCCATAGCATCGGTGCACAGAAATGGTCCTGAAGCTCCCTAAGTGCTGCAGTTCTCATCCATCTCTTTTGTGTCAAGATAGAACAGTTCATCAAACACCTGAGGCTTCCAACTGTACCAGTGCCAGGAGTTCAGCTGCTGGGCACCATGGGGGCCAGGGGATGAGCAAGCCCTGGCAGCTGGCTGCGTGGAGAGCCAAATTTCACTCCTCCTCCAACAGGAGAGCCAGGCTTCATCCCTGTGAACGCCGCTGTGCTCGCACGTTCACGGTGTCTCACACTCACCCACTCGCTCCTCAGTGGATTAACACCGACATTCCTCTTGGAAACAAAGTGTTCTCCAGAAGCTCATGACTCTGATGTGTGGCTGTTTACAAATACCAGCATGCTGAATGCTTTTCCTGCATTACAAAGGGGCATTTCCTAATCCTGCAGTGGGACGCTGCACTTCATCTAGCACTTGGATGTTTCGTCCGGGTGGATTTTGCAGTGGCTCCAAAAAGTTTCTCACAAAGCACCACAAAAACTCCTGCTGTTGCAATTCCACCTCAGTGCTAAATTTGGAGAAAAGTGTTACCCTTGCCCCAGGTATAAAGAGAGCCCCAGGCATTAGTGGAAGTTGACTCCAGATGGATCCAGGCTATTTAAGGAAGGCTTTCCCTCAGTGTCACCCTGTTAGCAGAGACTGGGGACACAGGCATATTCAAGGTTTCAAAAGACACAAAAGATTTTAACACAGTGTTGTGTGGGCCTGGACAGGATGGAATCAATGACAGTTGGTGCAGCCTTATCTCTTCTTTTGTTCCCACTGCAGCTCTCTGTAGCATCACGTCAGAGGTGTTCACCACACAAGCTGGCTGTGGGCACATGACAGCTGATAAACGTGACATACACACTGATTGAAGCTAAATTTTTCCAGAAAACTGGAAATTTATTTATTTTTATTCTTATTTAAAGTTATTTTTCTTCTTCCAGGCACTTAAGCTCGTTTCCTTAGGTTTTAAATGCAAGCCATCTTAATTGTAACCAGCAGAAGTGGGGAATTAGGCAAACAAGTAAGATGCAGTGTTTTCTGTTTTCAGTGCATTGCTCTACCCACAAACAGTATATTTTAGGAAGTCTTGAAAAATATTTTCCATTTTCTCCTAGGAGTTCCCACCACTTTTTAAAAGGAATACAAACAAATTAAGACACCTCAGGCTATATTGCAAAAACATTCTTCATATAAAATGGTTTATAAAAAGAAGCGGCATGAAAATATGAGTTGGAGGGGAGGAGCAAAGAAAGATAAGGAAACAGAAGTTCTGGAAAACTAGAAAATATTAAACAAAGGAACAATTTTAGCAAGTGAATGTACAAAGCATGAAAGATCTGGTTGCTAGGAATTTTTGGAAGGAAGATACTTGTTCATACAATACCTCAGGTGGCAACTCACCTACCCCCTCACCTCCCTAGTCATGTGAATAGCTGAGAAAACCTACAAAGGAAAGCAAATTCAGGACTTGGAGACTGCAGCACAGAAGCCTTTTCCACCTCTGACCTAACCTATAAATCTAGGAATTGTTAGTAAAACGTTCTGGATAGCTAATCCTAACTCCTGTGGTTTGGAGAACCAGGGGAATTAAGTGTACTGCTTTCATGAAGAGTTTATGTGCTTCAGCCTGGGCATGTGAAGATTATTTATAGAGTTAAGTCCAAGAAAGCTGTTTAGTCTGGGAGAAGATGGAAACCAATGGGCAACAAAACAATGATCGAGACATGATACCTGGGGTAAACAACTTCAAGGGAGTTAAAATAACAATAATTCAATAATCAGTTGGGGAAATGCTGTTTTCCAGGCCCCGGGCAGTTACACAGCTGGCTTGCCAAGTCTGAGAACCTGGAGATCAAAAAGAATATGAATCTTTAAAGGACTGTGTTGGAACAAGAGAGGGAGGAGTGAGCTGCGAGCAGCTGCCTGGGGATGAGAGGAAGGGTCTGAAAAAGGAAGGGAATGCAGCTGAGCCCAAAGATGGAGATAACTGAACAGACTGGAAAAATGTGGGCTGAAACCTCACTCCTGCAGAGAACTTATCTCAGCAGCAGGTGGAAGTAAGTCCCACTGCACCTGGGCACACAGTAACTAGAAATAGCTGATTACCACAGGGATTTGCACTGATAACCAGGGGTCTGATGGAGTTCGGTTTTCAGTGGAAGAGGGCAAACTAAAACCAGACTTTGGAGTTGAAATTCCCTTGTAGTTTGGAATTCACCCTTTCTGTGCTAACATTTCTCTGAATTAGCAAGAATGTTTTTTCTACACAGTGGAGAAATTTCTTGTCAGCTCTTCTGAAAAGGATCTGTAGAGTGTTAAGGTCTTTGTTCATCAAGTAATGTTCATCAACCACCACGTGTTGGCTGAGCTGCAGTAATAGCTGGTGTTTCTATCCATTGTTGGAAAAACAAAAGTCTTCAAGACACACTTAAATTAAGTAAGTAAAATAATATATTTCATTGAAACTGTCTAGGAAGTGAGCGCCTTTAAGTTGAACTTCTCTGGAAAACGCTTTTTTTTTGAACATGACTGTGACATACTTCATTTTCCCCTCCCTTTTTCCTCTTTTTCCTTCTTTCCTCCCTCTAACACTGCTCCTATGCCATAGGACAGGCCACACTCAGCCCTTTGGTAAATCGAGATCATCCACATGCAGCACTTCCCTGCAGCCAGTGCCACGTCTCCAAATTCATCTCCTGGCAATTACATTCAGAAACAATAAGGTTTTCTACTGAAAACAAAAGCTTGTTGAGACAACAGCATGTAAGCACAAGCACTGTCTGTGTGGGATGAGAGTTTATGCTTGGAATGACTCTTTTATCTTTGAAGCCTTGAAAACCTTAATAAATATTTTGGAAGCTGTTTCCCTGGCTGGGGTTTGTTTGGGATTTTTTTTTTGAAATCTCATCGTGCCTGCCTCCCACCCCATCCCACAGATTTGTGTTGTCTGTCTGCTATGGCTTGTCAGCCAAGCTTCAGGCTCCATGGATTGCCATTATCTTCATGTTTCAGTGAGCTGGTCACTACATGCTACAAAAATATTTGCTATAAAAGAATAATAATAGCTCAACCAAGTGGTATTCACTTAAGTATTGAGTTATTGCTTTTGAATTCGGAATTTCTTGTTCAGATCTTCAGGAAAATATTACGTTTTCTGAGAGGAAATTCCTCTGCAGTAAACAGCCATAGCCCGCAGCAGAACGGGGACTACTACACAGCGACTTCCACGTTGTGCTGCTGGAAAATAAAACTGCAAATATGCTGCTAAACTGTGTCAAATGATCAGCATTTTATATTGAATATTTGATGAATATTGGAATAAATATTGTATTTTTATGGGTGCTTAAAATTCTGCCAGTGAACCTTACCAATAACCCAGTTTGCTGTGCAGTTGCTCACAGGCCCTTATGGTGTAGCTGAGTCCATTCCCTCTCTCCTCAGTGAAATGGACGTTGTGTTAGAGCTCTTGATCCTTTCCCATGAATTCTCTTGCTTTTTTTTCTACTCTCATTCTCCATAACAGGACCAAGCACTGTGTTTTGTTTTCAAATGTAACGAATTGTTCAAACTCGCCACCTTCTTCCTTGGGAAAAAAAGGGATTACAAACAAATAATGCAACATTCTTCATCATCAAAAATGCTCAGCATCTCTGACTGATGTCACTTGGAGTCTTCCCATTGACACTGGTGTCATTTATAGCTGGATAAAGGACAGGAAGTTATGCATAATGGTTAAATACACATTTTTTTAAACCTGTGCCTTGTTGAGAAGTGACATAGAACATGGGAGACAGAGATAAGGGTTAAATAATTATCTGAATAGATAAATAATGATAATATGTTTAAATAGGTAGGATGAGTTATCAGGAACATCAAAACATCTTGCTGAAGATATTTAAACCTCCCAATCCACTCAAAAATTTAGTTTTAGATTTTGACAAGAGGAACAATATACTGTCCAGAAGACAGCACATGATCAGGAGGGTCTACTTTTATGCTTCTTTACCTCACTGAACATAGCACCTTGATATGTATGAAACAAAAATCTCTTCATTTTAATCTCTACTTTTACTGCAGGATAGAGGGAAGGTTGTCCTATGGAAGGCTGCTCCAATGAAATTCTAAAATATCTTTTCACACAGTTATCTAATATTACTCACACTCACTGAATATCAAGGTAAAATTGTATTTGCTCTGTCTTGTGACAGTCATTCTCAAAGAAGGTACTCACAGAAAGGAATTGCTTTCATTCTCTTACACTATTTTGACAATCTGGCTCCCTGTTTTATCCCCAGATTGCTCTAACATGATCCACAGGATAGAAACACGGTGTCTCTGTATCTGTCCTTGCCTCTTCTTCTCCCAGCACATATCTCAGTAATCTCTTGTGATAAGTAAATAAACCCAACAACATATATTATTAATTCTTGCTGTTCTGGGTCTGCTATCCAACATTACTTCATAACCCACTGAGTTTATTAGGGGATTTTTAGAAGGCATTTCTGGAAATGCTGGTCAGATGTAATCCCACTGGACTGAAAGAAATATTATTTCACTTTGTGCAGTTCTGTGTCAAAGCCAAATTCATGTCTGGGTGGATATTATTTCTTTCTTTTTCCAGATAAGGCAGTGATACAGCAATACCACTGTGTCTGCATTCCTCATACTTAGGGATCACTGGTTCAGCAAGCTCTTACTAACAGGCTGTTATTTGTCTCCAAGAAGCATATGAGAGGTGACATAACCAATGCCAGAATTCACTTCTGTGGATCCAAAACTCCTTTCCATTACAAATATGAATTAGTGATCAGTCAGAAATGTTTGCACTGGGACTGTATTTACCTTTGCATCTCAGTTCTTTCATTTGCCTTGTATTCATCCTTTGTACCAAGGGCACAAAAACTGATGTAATGTTATCTTCGGGTAATTTGGTTTTCTCAGAGCTCCTGGAGGTCCAAAGGAACTGATCCTGCAGACCTATTTGTTCACATCAGTGAGGGACTTGGAGTCCATCCAGTGCTTCTTTGGACTCCATTTCCATCCTGCTGCTTCCATCCACAGGTGAGTGTGAACTTTGGGAGAGCCACGCCCCAGCCCGTCACGGTGCAGTTTGGCATTGCACCCTCACATTTTCTTTTTTAATGAAAGCATTTCATGGCATGGGATCCTGCAAGCACTTGTGCTGACCTGCTTTAAAACTGGCCTATGAGGTCTTCTTAGTTAGCCCTTTAAAATGACAAATCTAAGCAATTTTCTGGGACCTGATTCTTCTAGTTAAGCATTTACACCTTCAGAGTGTTCAGAGTAATACCTTGATTCCAGTGCTCAGCTGATGGACTAACAGTCCAACCTGCACAATGAAAGCAGTACCTGGGCATTCATTTGCATCTGTATGACATTTGTATAATTTAAATAACCTCCCATGACCCTTGTGGGAATGCTAGTGTTCATGTAATTACCAACAAAAATTATCTTGCCCATAAACTGGGTGAACTGTGTATAAATCCTTGATGTCAGGGATAGGATTCTGAAATGTAAGTTATATACAGAAGGAATACAACATGCAGAAGAAATTACTCTTGCCAGAAAAATGATTGATTCACTGAGTTCTATTTAGCTTTTAATTTATAACAAACTTGCCTAACCTCAGTTTCTTTAGCTTCTGTTAAAATATTAAATAACATCATATCAAATACATCCCCTGTGACATTAAAGGGAATGGAAAGCTTAGGCAAACATTAATTGCATTCCAAAACGCGGCATAGACCTTAATAAACCTAATTTAAAGAACCTGGGAACAATGACATTTATGCTTTAATCAGAGCAAATGAAAGCTGTGCTGCACACTTTTACACAAACAATTTTTCTTGTGGGATTCGGCCTTTCTGGCAAGGTGCACATTTCCCTGCAGTGTGCCACGTGTCAGGCTTCTTCCAGAGGCAAAACTTGCTTCCTGGAGATGGACACTGCCAAACCAAAACAGCAGTAATAAGCATTATGAGAATGAGCAGACAGTACAGGCAGCCTTGAAGCAAGGCTTTCTCAAAACCAGATTGGACTTTCCCAGGAAAACAAAGTAATTTGTTTCCCTTTAAGGAGAACACATTAAAATGGCCAGATATGTACCAAACCCAACAAGAACAGTTTAAGATGATAAATGTTATTTTAATGATCCATATCTCTCTGGTATTCTAATCACAGCACACACGCTCAAAATGGAAAACATCCAAATCTGCAAAGAAATGTTTGACATGAGATTAAAAAAACCATCCAAAATCAGATAGATTAATAGATCTAATTTACTTCAGAGGTATTCACAAACTGTTATAAAAACCAGATTGGTCATAAGACTCTAAGTTGTTACCATATGCATCTCTCAGGTTCTGTGTTATGTTCCTTATGCTGGCAAACTGACTAATGAGCTCAAGGCTGTTCCCCAGACAAGAACACGACAATTTGTGTGCTGTGCATTAGAGCACTTTGTGCTCTGCAGCAGAATGAAACATAAATTTTGTGGAAGAATTTAGATGTTCTTTCACAATCTGGTCTGGTAAAAAGGAAATTGTGCAGCAGCTTAACATATATATATTTAAAACTGAGAATCTCACTGAATGCAGATGAATGATGTAATGCGTATACTGCACTTGTACTTACTTTCATTTTACTTTTTTAATCTTTTACTGCTACAGCCGTGATCTCAGCATTTCATTATCATGCAGGTTTTCATATTGATAATTTCTGTAGGACCTTTGGCTGTTGTCTCAGGTTTGTCTGCTGTTTTTCTGCAATTAGACAGAGTTTGGGGGCACTTGGGACCTTTGGACAAGCAGAGCAGCCAGGCAAACCTGTTGAAAATAGCAGCAATTTAATTGTTTACTCTGAAACCTAATGGCACTAATTAAAAATGTCAATATTGTCAACAATTCAATAACACTACCAATTCCAAATAGAGGCATTGGGAAAGATGGCCAAAATATGATTTTCAAAAAGCTGATCAGAAAATAAAATTGCAGTTCCTAGGGCATTGTAGCATCTCTCGGACTTTCCTTGGTATCTGTTTAAAACCCCTAACTTCTAGGTGAGGGGCTGGTGTGCCAGCAATGCATTCAAGTCCAGAAAGCTGTCATGACTTGCTTCATTTAACAGGACAGAAATATTTGATGCTGACTTTTGAAAGTAATGATTTTGAGATGATTGAAATAAAATTTGTAAGTAAAAAATCCTCCCACCTTTTTGCAAAAACCTTTTTTTTGAGGAGGAAAAAAAAAGGCAGCATATTCCAAAGGAATGCTCTGATCAAACTGCAGATTCTGGAAAAAGCTGTTGCACTGAAGAAATGTCATCAACCTCTATCCTGGGGCTCATTCAGGCAATTTAATGAATACAAAAGCTAACACTTGTAATCAAGAAGGACTAGTGATACATTTTTCTAAAGGGAAATTAGTTTTGGAAAACACTAGAACTCTAACACTGTAGGATGTCTGTGGCATTATGCCAAGTACTTGATATTAGCTGTTAATTGGCACTCAAATTCTCATTCTTTATGTGGGCATGTATGCCTGAAGAGTGATGAACCCAGGGAAGCTCTGTGCAGGGCTGGATGCTGAAGGAGTCCCTTAAAACCATTCCTATAAATGGTCACTAGCAAGAGGAACATGTCTAACATCCAAATCCTGGCAGAACAGAAGCTCAGAGTTCATCAGTCTTAGACTGCAACAGCCCCAAGCATCAGCAGGGAGCCCAGGTGGGTAGGGAGAATGTTCCTGTGCTCCTCTGGATGAAAACGATGATGAGCTACGCAATGGATGTCAGGTGATTTGGGAGTGAAGCTCCAGCCCCGCGTGATCCCGTGGTGAGGGAAAGACAGGAATTTTCTCAGTACTATTTCTGCTGCCTGGCAGTGAAGACAGGAATAAATGAGCAATTACTGATGAGTTCTTCTCCTCTATTTAAATCCTGTGACATGACCCACAGCACCACGCTCAAGGATTTAAAAACACTGAATCACGCCATTTAATTGTGGGTACTTGAACCTTCAATTGTCGGTGGCAGAGTTTTGTTTCTGAAGATACAACACAGAAAACCAGAAAATTTAAAGTTAATCTGTAGATAAAAATGTGGGGTACATATAGTGTGAGTGCCAGAAAAATCATTGGTATTTTAAGAAATTCTTTTTCTTCCCTGTTACCTCCATGCCGTTGTAGCACAGAGTCAGCTCTGCATGTGCAGCTTTGTGTTCCAAGTGATGCTTAGATGATTAGTAATAAAACATGACCTTGAATTCCATCACCCACAGACTGGTAATCACACAGCTTATTTCTATTTTCCTATTGCTTTGGGCAGGAGAAAATAGAAGGATTTGCCTTCCTTGTGAATACCTTAACAGCAGGGCTAATCTGATTCCATATGGTAGTAATAGAAGTTCATTTCTTCTTTTTAAAGTATTTGAAAAATGTCTGAGAACAGCACATGATATTACTCATGGTAGTATGAAAACATTGTGTCAATATTTTTTTCCATGGAAAATACTGCAAGAAAAGACGCATTTTGCAGATTCTGGTCTTCAGGACACATTCCTACTATTCAATCCCCTGTGCTCAGGGGTAAGGCAGTGAGAAGTACAACAAATATCCCAAACACACACTGAAGATTGTGTTCATTGGGAATGAGACACAGAGTATTCAATGCTATTATTAATTACTACCTTTCACTTCAAGAGGAGAATCCCAAAGACCTGATTTGCTGAGGCTTCTTGAAGACTGCAAATTCAGTAAGGTGGCTGAGGGTAAACAGGGGGATGCAGAACTTACCCAATTCACATTTTGGCACTGGAAAATGTCTAAACTGTGTACATGTTTCTCATTCCCAGACCTTGACCATTCCAGAGGTGACTCTACCCACATGACTCTGTAACACTCAGCAGCTTTTGGGCAGTCAGATAATACCTGGCAAGTCTTACTGTTCTCCGTGGAAATAATCTGTTTCAGGCAACAGGAGCAGCAGAAGGAAAGATTAGGTTGATGCTGAGTGTGATTAAAGGCAAATTTAGACAAGGACCAGCTGTATCCAGCACCATTCCAGGAAGCACTGGGGGAAGTCCCTTCCTGTGATCCCATGTCATTGCTTGTGCCCTGACTAACCTCAAACTCTGCCCAGGCAATTGTAACATGGGGGGAAACGTGTGGCCCTGTCCAGACAGAGCTGCAGAGCCTTAACATCCTCCCTCCTGGGCTTGGGAATTTGCATAATCTCTGTGGTCCTCTGTGGCTCCAAAGCACCAAGGGCATTTCTGGAAAATCCTGTTCTCTGATTTTGCCTTCCATCACCGTTCAATACCCTAATTGATAGATGGTAACTTTGAGGTGAAGCACAACGTGCTCAGAATGGGAAATCCCTGACAAAACCTGTAAACATCACATCACAAAAGGGTAGCTCAGGCTCTGAGGAATCAGTCCCCAGCCCACCATTCTTCTGGTCTTTTTGGCTTTGTCTTTCTGCCTCACACCAATGGGCAGAATAAAATACATCATGAAAGAGGCAGTATGAAAAAAACCAGTGTCCTGCTTACCCTCTACCAACAAAGCTTTAAAGCTATGTCCTTTCCAAGTTAGCTGTGAGCATGCAGCCCTGGAGTGAAATCCGTGTGCACCCAGGGAAAAATGTTGCTCTGAAGTGGCAGTAAGGGGCTCTTCTAGAAGTGTGAATTGTCCCACGAGCCAAACAGGAGAAGCTCAACACAACATCTCAGCCCTCATCTCATTCAATTTTGCAACATGGTGACAACTGTGAAACAGCTAACTACTTTTTATTCTTGCTTTCTTAGACCAGGATAAGTGGGAAAAGAAGACGCTGATTTTCCAGCTTCCAAACACTCCAAATTAATTTGCCTGACATTGTCTGGGAGCCTTATCCTCAAAACTCTGTGGATGTGAGCACGCTGATGTTGTGAATTCAGATGAGATGAACACAGTAAAAGTGCATTTCAACCTCTGGATACCCAGGATATTCAGAGACAAATTTCCTCACTATTTTGTCCAGTTCAAAGCACACACCTCAGGTGTTGCTGTTGCATAGTCTTTTCTTTATAAGCATTCATCTCAGTTGCCTTGCAGTGCTATTTGCACTGTACCATTACTTCCTACCCCAAAAGATGCAGCTACCAAACAGGAATCTGTGTGCCAACTCTATCACTCTGTTTAAAATCCTGACGCTCAGCCTCTTGGTTTGCAGGGAATCAATACATGATCTGGCCTGCATGGATAGAAATTAATCGATGTGACATTTTACAACAAATTCAGAGCACTGGGCTAATGCTCAGAGTGGATTTGTTTTGCAAATGAAACCTCCTACTGCATGAATTCTTGTGGCTGCAGTTCGCTGGAAGCTGCAAGAGTACAGCAGAGGGAAGTAGAGCTCAGTATTTGCCTCGTCTCTGCCTTCTTTCCTCAATTGTAGCAGAGTTAGGGGACATTGTCAGAAACAAAATGCTCAGCCAGGTGGATCTTCGGCCTGATTAGTTGTTATATGTTGGCAACTGTTTTTAATATAAGAACATACTAATACAATCTTATTTTTATATTTTAGCAGGTGTGGTAAAAGAATTGTATTGTGTTCAAGGTGATCTGGAAGAAGTGATAAGAAAGAAAAAACATCTATGGCTATATATCCAGCTATTCAAGATGGTTGTTCCTTCTTGTTAATGCAAATGCAAGAACCATAAAGCATATGGTAAGGGATGCTCCATCACTTCTAAAGCACACTTTAGCTAATGTAGGAATGAATTATGCTGCATTCCATCATTCAAGGATTAGATTTTTGAACATAATTAAGCATGTACTGCCTGGTCTTTGAGACACAGGTACATGTGTTCAGTTTGTCTATTTCAGAAATAAAATAAAGTAGCAAGCTACCAAAAGTATTTCGTGCAAGCTCTTTAAATAGAAGGGTCTGCTGAAAAATTGCATAATATCTTACTTGTGAAAAGTAAAAATTGTCATAAATCATAATTCAATTTATAAGACAATTAAATGCACGTGTTTCTCTTTTATGGTTCTTGGAAATCATTATCTTGTATAGCTGGAGAAAGAAGGCTAAAGAAAGAGAAGAATTAGAATAGAATTAGCATTAGAACAGAGGGCAAATATCAGACAGTCACTTCCTTCACATATTTGTTTTTTCTAGCTGTCCTGAGCTCAACTGAAATAGCACAGCATGCTCCACATTCCTCAGAATTTCTTATTTTCCTTAGGACAGAGGTTGCTTTCTCTGTCTCATGGGACTCAGATGGTTTTGCTGCAATTAACTGTGAGAGATTTTCTGCCACTTTAGCCTCTTTGCAGGTTATGATACTCAGTAAATCTCTCTGATGAGGTAAAGAATACCCTGTAAAGAGGATAGAATGTTGTTTATAAAACTTACCTAAACACTCTTCATAAATTCTCATTTCAAACAAGGCAAAGGCATCCCTTAAGTTAGCAGCAGTATTTTTCTAACTTATCATGTCCTTAAAGTATGCTTTTCAAACTGTTTTTCCATAAATGTAAACGTGTCCTGGTCCTACCACTGCTTTTACTGTATGTCAGAACATATCAATGTTTTGTCGGTTACAAATAGGTCAAGCCTAGAAATACTGTAAAACTAGAAATCGCGAACCAAGAAATGAAATACTTTTTTCAAGATTTGTAGTGTGGATGTTGCATTACTTAAATCTTTACATTTTACTACGTTCATAGATGGTGCAACAGAGCAGATGGGGCAGCAGGAAGCTGGGAAAACGGCAGTTTGGTCCCACACTGAGCAGTGAGAGAAAAAGGCCCTTTTCCCTGCAAAAGACCAGCTCTGGTTTCACTGCTCATTTTTACTAAACTGGCTGATCTTTTACTCCAGCTAGCATTATAGCACTAGTGAGTAGGGTGATCTCACATGGTGGCAAAATCGTTGAGGAAAAAGCTTTCACCTTATTGGAGCTACTAGTGATGTGCATGTTTTCTGCAGAATTTAGTTTCTTATTCCTGAAGGTCAAAAGAGATAAAGATATTCAGGACTCTCTACTGACGTGGAACTCCATTTCTGTGTCTCCAGTCCAACAGGTCTCACTCATGTCATGCTTTAAATTATTATATCCCAATTAAAATACACCAGCAACACATACCTTCAGAAGAAAAAGCTTTTAGTTCAAAATGAGATCTATGGAATTTGGGGAAAAAAGGCTTCAGTTGAGTAGTTTTGATCTCAGTTGCTGATTCAGTGCTGTTTCTGGGATATACCTTTTTGCCCATGTCTTGGGTTTATGTAAGTAGACCAGTATTGTTTATAACATTTTGGTTTTTCACCCGTTTGCTTTACAGAATGGTTTCAGGGCTATCATTAGGTATGCACTGTGAAAAGTGTATTCCCAGATGCTCTGTGGTCAGTTCTGCCTGAGGTAACCACCAACAGCCTCCATCAGCTTAATGATGTCTACTGTTGGCAGTGCTTCTGCCAGAGGGTGAGGTTAATGTCAGGAAATAAAATAAAATCTGCTTAGTAAACACTGTAAAGAAAACAGGTTATGTGTTAATGTGCTTGCACCAGCTATTCCTCTCTGAGGCTTTATTTTCAAGTTTTGTTGCTTAAATTTTGGTTGTTCATACATGGTAAAATTTATACAAACTCTGAAGAAGCTTGAAATGATAGAGCTGAAGTTGAGAGATAAAAGATGTCTGTCAGGTGTTTGGCTTCCAGTCCATACTTCCACTAGCATAGGAACACTTGTCTGATCCCAGTTACATTTCTTAGGTAAGAGACACCTGCCACACACATTTCACCTTTAGAAGGGTTTCTCTAATACTCAATGTCATTTTCCCTAAAGGAAAACCACTGCAGAATTTAACAGCAATAGCTGTAGAGAACATCATAGAAATTACATTTCTATACCTGCAGGACTGAATAGAGATTAATATAACTTACACATTCCTATCGAGGTGTTTTATTGCATTTTATAGGAAGAATACAATTTTCTCTTAAATTATATGGGGTAGCTTAAAGAACAAGGTTGTAATTTCCTTAACAAATGCTTTTAAGACCTTCCTATGATAGTTCATGTTTTAAATTTCATCATTTTCTCTATAGCTTATTTAGGCAAGTGTGGCCACCCATATGTGACGAAACAAATTAGAAAGGGCACATAATGTTCCAGTTTCAAGTACTTGGGTGGATGGGGTTGCCTAATATACATATATCATACTCTTCCAAACTATCAAAGACCTTTGGATGAATTAGGTGCAGTATATTAACTCAATTACAATGGAAACACAGATCAAAGAATGTAGCTGGGAGGTCTTATTAAAGTATGAGACTTCATTAAAATGTCACTGGTTTTGATTATACTGGATTAAAGTGTCTGAAATTTCACTTAACTTCCTCATGTCCCCAGAAAAGAAAATTCTACCGGGTAACTGTAAGTTCAAGGTTTCAGACCTTGTTTTTCAGTGTTGTTATTAAGGTGGACTTCTCATAAATTGGTAAAAAACACCAAAGATTTTTTTAATCCATTTTTGACACCGAATCGATAATCTCATTTACTTCAATTTATTTCCTCTTTTTTTTTTGTGGTTTTTGTTTCTGGCTTTTACTTATTCACATCTATCTTGGAAAGACTTCAGTTTTTCAAAGGAAATAATAATAAAAAAACCCCTGCTTTTCTTCTATTTAAAAGAAATAAAAACATTTCGAAATTATTAGTTTGTGGCATGGGATGAACACACAGAATGGTACAAAGTCCCGGTTTTTCCAACTGGGAGAGCAATGATGAGCTTTCCAAGGAAAGGCATTAATGGGGAGCAGTTTCAGTGTGCCACAGTGCTCAATCTATTTCTGCCTCTCCAGCCAAGAAACAGAACACACGTGTGCTGAGCACTGCCATCAGTGGTAATAGCCCTCCAAATTGGAAACAATCATTGTAAAGACACCTAACAGACATTCTCTGGTACATAACAACAAGATTGAGATAAAAATCACTTTTCTTAATTCGTTTACTTTCGTGTTGCTACACATGATGTCAACGCTTGTTTGTAATTTTATTAGAATGGTGACGCACCCCCTGTTGTGACGCAGGAGCAGTGAAACGTTTGCACACTGCAATCTTGCACATCCATCATATTTTGTGTTTGGTATTGATACAGCCCTGTTTAACCTCTCTGCAAGTGCCAGGGTAGAGCCTAGCGCTGTCCCTGCTTTTGTTGTGAGGAGCCCCATTCCACAGGAATTCGGCTTTCAGGGTACACGGCTCAGCATGAACTTAACAAAACGTAAATCCATTCAGTAACTAAACTGATTTCCTGCTTTACTGCGTACGTGTTTCTCAAACCACAGTGAAAGTAAGACATGGAGCGTGCATTTTCACCATTACTAGAAAACAATTTTAAGAGCAGCGATGGTTTCTCTCTCCAGTTGCCAGTGCTATGGATCTCCCCACAGATCTGGAAAGGCTCAGGATGAGATAGCAAGGAAAGTGTGTATTATAGATAAACAGAGAATAATTCCATTCATTTATGGATTGTTTCAGGGATTCTGAAAGACTCCGCTAATACTGGCTATTAAGATAGAGAAGATGGGGAGGAGAGAAAAATCAATTCATTTCTCAATCTGTTTAGGCGAACAAAGAATTGCGTGTGAAACTGAACAGAGCGAGTCAACAAAGCTCAGACCAAACCAAAAAAAAAAAAAAAGAAAAGCAGCTTTATTTTGTATAATTGTGTCTGAATCACAGAAGATTTGACAGAACCTGTTCCATTCTAAGCCCCAAGGTCTTATTGAGGCAGAACACAATATCAAATACGTTGTAATGTGTTTTTTCTGGGCTAATCTAACATCTCACGGGATATCACACAAGGGGACAGCACAGGCAGTTGAGTGGTTTTGTTGGTTTATATTCAGTCTTTCTAGGACTTATTTCATCTGTCTGTTGAAAGCTACGATAATGCACTGTCAGATCTCTCGGGTTTTTTTGGGGTGGCTTCCTTATCTCTGAAATGGGACCGAAGTAAGAAATATTAGTGCTTTTCTGGCAAGAGGGAGATAAAGTTTAACCTCTGAACACTTGTAAAGGTCTTCAGAGGACACTTCAGAAGTGCCTAATGCTATAAATTCTGGTTTTAGAAGGTATTTTACCATCATTATAGTATTAGGAGTTTGACCTTTTAACCTTTATGCATATATGTAACCTGACATAACAGAGGCTCATGGAAAAGTTTTCATGACCAGCATTACCCGGGCAATCTGAACACCAGACTTTGCAGAAACTTAAAGGAATTGAGCTATGACTCTGCAGCAGGGTCACTCCAAATGTTGCCTTCCTCATAAAAGGTAAGGGTCTAGAAAAACTGTGACCAAGATTCCCTCAAATTACGATGTTTTATCTGAACAGAAATAAGTTGCATTTAGAAAATTGCTGATATTAACAGTCTAGTATTAGCAGGGTAAATGCCTTGAGATAAGAATTAAGATTGCCTGCTGAGCATCCAAAACCCCACAGCATCAGCAGGCACTAAAGCAGTAAGATGCTTAGAAAAACAGCTCCACATCTGATAGGGAAAAGCACAATAAATCAAAGATAAAGTAAACTTTCTAGATAACCAGGAGCGTTTAGTGCCGTTCTGATTAACTCCTCTGCAGGAAATGAGTAAACACAGCCTCCATGCTTTCCCCGTCTTTCTGCCAATTTACATCTTAATGGATAAACGGGTTCAGGTTACTCATTTGGCAAAGCAAGGGATTGATTTGCAACTTTTCATTTTGACTGCTCCCATCAACTTCTGCAGGGCTGTTCAGGGCAACTGAGCACAGCCATGGGCAGGCATTTAAAGATTAACAGGACTTTGTGGCATTCCAGGGGGATGACAAAGCCATCAAATTTTTTTTTTTTCTCCCAGTATTTCACACACATTACACATGACTGCTGCAGTTATTACACCAGTGGCTTCTCACAAATCTCGCAGTTTAATTCTGGGATATTGGGGTTTTTCCCCCTTGAAGACCTGAGTTATGAGATTATGAGAAAAATCTCCAATTTCATTGGAAGCGTATTTTTTGTCCTTGTGTTTGTAATGCAAAGGCTTGAAATGCGAGCTGAGTTACAAAGCATCAGTTGTTTGTTTGCACTGCTTACCGTGAGAGCAAGTGCACTGTGAGCCAAACTAAGGCTTTTAGAGGAGTACGATACCGTTCTTATACTCCACCTGGAGGGGCACAGAATGTCTGAATTCCTGGATACTTTTTGTACACTTGGTGTGAACTCATGGGGCTCCATCCCCCTTCCACCTCCCAGGGGATGTTATCACCCCAGGGGAGAAGGGATGTCATAGTCTGGATGGTGATAACGTCGTTGTACAGCTCCTCTCTGGCATGCCCTCAGCTTTGGGTGGTGGTGACCTGCACCACAACCTTCCCCCTCAGTTCAGGTGGTCATGGACAGCACCCCAACCTTTCCCCTCCGCTTTGAAGGTGATGGACAGCACCCCAACCTTTCCCCTCAATTTATGGGGTGAGTGACAGAACCCCAACCTTTCCCCTCCGTTTTGGAGGTGATGGACAGCACCCCAACACTGCCCCTCAGTGCTGGAGGTCATGGACAGCACCCCAACCTTTCCCCTCCGTTTTGGAGGTGATGGACAGCACCCCAACACTGCCCCTCAGTGCTGGAGGTCATGGACAGCACCCCAATCTTCTCCCTCCATTTAAGGGTGATACACAGCACCCCAGCCTTCCCCCTCGGTGCCGGAGGTCACGGACAGCACCCCAATCTTCTCCCTCCATTTAAGGGTGATACACAGCACCCCAGCCTTCCCCCTCGGTGCCGGGGGTCACGGACAGCACTCCATTCCCCCGCTGTTTTGGGGGCGTTGGGCCGCACCCACCCACGGCGCCGCGCCCCCAGCGCCCGCGGGCTCCGCCGGCTGCCCCTGGCTCAGCGAAGNCCCCCGCGGGGCCGCGGGCCGGGCAGAGCCGGGCCAGCACAGCCGGGAGCCCGTGGGGGTTCCTCGGGACACGCCGCCCCGGCTGCCGGCGGTCGGTGCAGCCCTGCAGACACGAACAGTTGTGCATAAGCATTCGCGGGCGTAGGGCAGGAGAGCAGCGGGGACGGGCGGTGCGGCACCGTGCCGAGCCGTGCCTGCCCTGCGGATGGGTAGGAGCATTGGCTTCCCCTGCCTCTGCGTTTGTCAGCGGTATTGTCGGCTCCTGAAGCCAAAGCAGGGTGTTGAAACTGACCAAGGGCGCCTCGGCATGTGCCCTGTGTTTGTTTCCTTCCCAAAGGATGCAGTAAATGCTTGCTGTTAGTAATTGACAAGGAAACTTACAAACATCTTCCCATTGAATTTTTCTGGAGGGAAGGCGTTCCCCGACGTTTTTTACGTGTCTGTGAGATGCAACATCTGTTTTATTCAGTGCGTGATGGAATAAAGTGAGTTTGGATGAAAGGGCAGAGTAGTATTTTGGAGATGTACTTGGGTCAACTCGTTGTGGATCAACAAGTATCTGACACTAAAAATAAGTGGGACAACGGATCTTTCACTGGGCTCAGTACTAAGGAAGAATATTGCTATTAAAGGTCAATTCCAGTTTTACTTGTTTTAATATGTGCTTGCATTGTGTCATTTTTTGTAGAGTCAGGTTGAGTTCTGACAATTAAAAGCTTGCTTGAGTAAATGCCAACTAATGTTTAAAGCTTGTTCATTAAATTAAATACTGCTGTAGTTGGTAGTGTAGTTGTCATGCTGAAAGTAAATATTATGATATAAACAATGAATTCGGTTCAGTAAGCGCCAATACAGTAACCAGAAACTGATATTTGTCAGTCACATTAAGTTTTAATATCAGAATTCTACATATTAAATGAAAATCAATATTTAATGGAAGGTTATTAAATTAATACTATTTAGCTTTCAGGGTACCTTGTTGTGCATGATAACAGAGAGTTTCACTGTGTGCACTCACAGCTACAATCAGTTTTGCAGACAGAGGAGGATACAAACAGCATTTTTGGCTTGGGTTTGGTTTGCCATTGTCCCTTCTGCTCTCCAAGCTACACACTGAAGGGACGGCCCTGTCCGCTTAGAGGTCAGTGCTGAAACTGCTGAGTTACAGCAGAGCCCAGCGCCCCTTTTGCACCACCCTTTTCCACCTTCTGTACCCACCTGCCTGCAGCTGAAGGCACAAAAGGATGTGGTTGCAGGAGGTACAGCATGCACGGACTGCTCCTGCTTCTGAGTAGGGCTTCACCATTGTCCTCCTGTGACCATTTTGTGAATTGAGGGAGTGCAGTGGGATTATTGAGGAAACGTAAAAAAAGAGGGAAAGAAGAGCCAAGTGTGTTGTCTGTGTGCATCTCTGTGCATGCGGCACGGTGAAAGTTGACTTGCAGCGTGGTTCTCAAACTCTCTGAAGCACAGATTGCCGGTCTGTGGGAAGGATGAGGAAACGCGTTGGTTTCCTGAAGTGAACCAAGATCACCTTCTGCAAGGCTGAGGTTACAGAGCATCGTTCTGCAAGGCTGAGGTTACAGAGCATCGTTCTGCAAGGCTGAGGTTACAGAGCATCATTCCGCTCCCCGTCTGGGCGCTTGGAGCGGATCTGAGCTGAAAGACGAACTCGCTGCCTGTTAATGATCCTCCCACGTTTTCTGTGCGTGAGCGTTGTTGTTAGACATCGGGGCGAAGTCGAAGTGGGGAGCTGTGAGGAAAGGAGACCCTCAATCTGCAGCATAGTGCTGCCTTCGCTCTACCACGGACAGCAGAAGATAGAGCTGTGTGAAATACTTTGACTTCTACTATGGCTTTTTAAAATCGTAATTTGTTGCTGGTCTTATTTTTTTTTTCCCAGTAACTGCAAAGCAATGCAGAGAACAGTCGAAATCTGTAGCAGAATGGTTTTAATCCTGTTGTTTTCTCTTGGGGACAGATTCTCAGCTGGAGTAATGTGAAAGTAGCCCTATTAGTATTGGTGAAGCTGTGCCACCTTGCCCCGGTTGACGTTCTGATCTGCAATGTTGGGAGAGCACAATAGAGAGATTAACTTATTAAGCATCTTTAACGATGATTAGAAATTACAATATGATTAAATTTTTATTAAGCAATTGTCTGGGGTTCTAATAACAGTTGGTAATTTAGGCAGGACATTAACTTGTAGCTACCACAATACAAATACATGTGGTTTTAGTCATATTCTAGATAGTGGAATGGGGATTAGCAGAGAGAGAGAAAAGCTGGGTATTCTCTGACCATGTGAAGGTTACCAGTGTGGGATCTCCTGCTACAGAACCATGCACTGCTCTGTGGCAGCATCTTCTCTCTTGTGTTAGATGCAGATTTATCTGTTTTCCCACTGATCTCTTTTTAATGGAGAGTTTGAGTTAGGGAAGTTCATAGCAGTGGGAGCAGTTTGCATCCTTTCCCATCTGAGGCTCACGGGAACTGCAGCGTCAGGCTCCAAATTTGTGGTGTGGGTAAGGCCACCTCTGTGGCTGTGTTAGATCTACACTGATGGTTCTTTTTGGTGAAGGTGTTTGTGCATATCTGCAGCTGGACATCACCCTGACACAGCTGAGGGGCTGTGTGGGATAAGCTGCTTCCTCTTGCTGCACGCTCAGCCTTGGGAAGGGCTCTGTTTCAGGAGTACTTTGTTGGTTTTCTCGTACTCTGGGTGACGAACTGAAGCGCAAAACACAATACAGGTGTGTGGGAAGCTCATCTGCATTGGCACAAAGCATCACAG
This sequence comes from Aleadryas rufinucha, assembly GCA_013397815.1. Lineage (NCBI taxonomy): Eukaryota > Metazoa > Chordata > Aves > Passeriformes > Aleadryas > Aleadryas rufinucha. Next base: position 157,985 of record VZTH01014092.1, read on the forward strand.
TTAATTTATTTCCTCCTGAAATAAGATTGGCATATTAAATGGGATTTAAGAACAAAAAAACTGTGGAGGTGTAACAAGCATTTCGTAAATTACCGCTTGCAGCAGAGCACCTGAGTGCCATGTCTGTTTCAAATGTATTATTTTTGGAATGCAAACTTTGTCCCTAACTGTTGCTACTTCAGGTTCAGATTTTACTTAACTTGAGTGCGATACATGGAGTGGTGATTCTTGTATTAGCCGTGGTGGGATGAAAACATAAAGCTCTTAATGAGTTTTGGGATTTTTTTTTTCCTGAGACATTACCTGGTTTTGGGTGATGAGTTCCAGTCTGGCTCAACTTTCTGCCGTGGTCAGGTGATGTGAAATGAACTGCTGGCATCCTTCCAGTTCTTCCCAGTGAGGTACCCCTAGATGGAAGGCAGTACACACAGATGTATTGCCGAAATGCCAGGAACTCATAAGTCAAGTATCATGAGATTTTGGAGTTTATCTAGAGTTACTTTAGAGGGAAGATCCCATAGGATGCATTTTTGGCTATGTTTTAAGATTTTATAAATCCTTAGGGTTGTATTTTTATATTTAATTGGAAAAAAAAAAAAAAAAAAAAAAAAAAGTAACTGAGTTGTTCATGTAATCCCTGAAGCTCCTTTTAGAGATTTCTGTTTAAGCAGAGAGCCTGAAATACAAAGATATGGAGAACAACATGTCCTCAAAAGGGCATCTACTAAAAGTGTGTAGAGAGAGATGTTGTGACACGAGAGAAAGGGGTGGCTGGGGCTTAGGACATCACTACTGCGACCACAGCAGCTCATGAGGGGTACTTTCACCCTTTGGCTAATGCCAGATATAAAAAACCTGGTGTTTTAACTTGAAGAAAGGTTGTTAAATAAGATTCCTTTACTTTCAATTTGTAATGAGTTAACAGCAAATTTTCTGTCACATTCGTGAAGACTTGTAACTCAGCCCTGCATCTGGGCTCTTGGTTTAGGCAAGTGCATTGGGTTGTGGGAGGTGGTTTTGGTTTTTATGTGTTTGTTTGGCTTGGGAGTTAAGTGGAGATAAATCATTTTCCTATTTGAACTAGATACTCTGAGAACCAAATAATTTGTTACCCAGTCTTACATTTGGGCTAAAGTTACTGAGATATTAAGTGCTGTGGAAGAATTTTTTTGATCCTGCCCAGTTCATATTCCCAAAAGGAACTGGCTTTCTGACAATCTGGCCATTCCTTTCTTTAGATTTCATACAGCTTTGAAATTGATGATTAAAAAAAAAGAATCTACTTCAGTGTTTTAGATTTCAGAATCGTTCAACTCAAAGCCCAAAAGCTGTGTTTTATTGCTGCTGCTCTGCCCTTCATTAGAATACAGACTATCCAGTAAACTAAAAAATCAATTTAGCAGCATCCTGGGGAGTAAATGGAGTGTTGTAGTGATGGAGGTTCTAATGAGCTCTGATGTTTCTGGTATGCAAAAAAGTAGTCATCATTCTAAGATAAAGTTTAAAAAAAAGGTTTCAAAATTAGAACACTCATTAGCTAATGGGAGGTTTACATTGCAGATCTTTTTCTTCCTGTGCTTTCATAGCTCTTGTACTGCAGAATTGGTCCTTAATTCAGTCAAACTGTGGTATGAGATGCCAATGCCTCTTGAATTGTTCTGTGATAGTGTTTTGTCCTTCAGGACTGTGTACTGAGCAGTAATTGGCATTGAAGAAATCTCATTATTTTTATATTTCTAATATATAGGTATAGGGCATACAAAAGATTTCATCTCTTCTATCACAAAACAGTTATTTAAAATTTGCATATGTAGTTTGTGGTTAGTTCCAAATGTATTTTTCAATAGAATGATGTTTCCCCATGCCTCTAATAAAAACGCAAAACAAAAGAGATATTGCTGATTTCTGTAATACCATATGGTGTTGCTGATATTTCTTAGCAGTAAGGAAAATTGCCATACAGATTAGGTAGAAAAGAAAAAAAAAATAGCCTTTTCAAAATAGTCAAGGCAAAATAACCCTGTTGATGTAGTGATTATTGTTATTAAGAGGACAGAAATGGGGCTGTCATTATGAAGATGTATTCAGAGATTATGCTTAAATGGTTGTGAAGATCAGATATGTGTGTCGTTCAGAGTAATTTTGGGGGGCTTACTGCTTCATAACTGACAAGCAGGAATGGAAAATGTGTTAATTCAGTGCTACCTGCAGAAATTACAATGTTATTAAAATTTGCAGTGGAAAAGAGAAAGAGGGGTCTTGGGTTTAAGCGATGGGAATTTAGATCGCGGCTCTCGTTGTAGATCTCTGGCAGATTTTCCAGTCTGTGTGCAGCAGAGTGTCTTTGGCTGGCCAGCAGCACTTGGAGATGGATGAATCAGCTCAGGATGAGCTGTTCTGTCTCGCCAGCTCTGGGGAGAGCAGAGATGCTGCCCTGGGTGCAGAAGTGTGCAGGTACCAACCCAAGCTACTTCTCTGACTGTAGGGATGTGCTCAATAAAGGTTATGTGGGAAAGAAATCTGCAGAGTCAGAGGTGCTCCTTCACCACTCTGTAACATATTTCATGCAAAACATTGCATTTGCTGGACGGCACAGGCAAAAGATGTGACATTCCAGAGATCGTGGGTGGGTGCTTGTTCTATAAACCAGTGGTACAGTTTACTTCTTGCTAACAGTGTTTTCTTTGTTCAGCTCTAAAGCATTTCCTGTCACCCCATCTGTATCAATCATTCTGTCAAGTGAGGAAAAGAAGAATTTTACGAGGCTGCATTTGTACGTTTAATTTACCTTCTGATTATAACCCGAGTAAGAGAGATGCACACTGTTATTAAAGAAAAAACTTTAAAAAAAATAATTCATCATCTTCCATTGTTTCAAATAAAAATCCACATGAAAATTAATAGATTGAATGAACCCCCATGGACCATGCACTTTTTGTCTGTTCCAGCAAGACTACTTTGTCACAAAACGTTACAGGATTTTGGCAAGATCTGGCCTTTAATGTGCAGAAATTGCATGGTTTGAAAATGCAGGATGAAATGAGGAATGACAGTTTTTTAGCAAGAGCTGATTCAGAGTTTATTTTGGATAGTCAAAATTTCAAATGGATCTCAGTTTTATTGTTTACATGGATTAGTGGCCGTAGTCATGCGATGTGTAATGAATTAGAAGCTGTTTTCAAGATAGATGTAATTTCCTTTTTTTTTTGCACCCAAAGCACGCTGGTCTTCCTTGAGCAAAGCCATCTGCACAGGGAGAAAGAGAAATCCTTTGTTTTGGATACTCTACATATTGATGAATGTTTCTAAACTTTCTGCTTCCTCTCTCTTTTTTGTCAATGTTTGTTTCCATTTTTCTTACCTTTAGTATTTCTGTCCCATGGTTTCAATCCTGCTTTTCACACTTAGGTGCCTCTACCTTTCTCACAACTCCTGTAACTAATGTATTTTCTCAGTGGAGCTGTGCAGAGCTTTGTGTTGACTTCTCAGTTAGTGTTGTTGAAATGTAAATGAATCCTGGCATTGTGCTGGTGCTACTCCCAGGTCTTTCAACAGCTTATAAATTCAGATTCCGTTCTGTAGGGAGCATCTGAAGTCCCCCTTAGAGAAAAGTGGCACTTTTCCTGCTATAAGTAGCAACTGTGCTGCCTTCCCTGCAGCCCAGCAGGTACTGTGAGGTGTAATCAGCTGGGTCAAATTAGGAGCCTCTATTAGTTTGCATCTGCCCTGGATTGTGTATGTGTTGCTGTTTTGTTCAAGGACAGCTCATGGTATTAATTTCAAATGCTTAGAAAATCTAGGCTGCTGCAGGTTTTTCCTCATCTAAATGTCAACTGCATGTGACAAGTAGAATAATATAAAATAATTGTAATTTTTTTCCCTAATCAAGCAAAAGGGGTGTTGAATTGTTTAATTACTGGCTTTGCCAGCATGCAGATGGAAAGGCTTTTCAGGTAAGTTGCTCATACAAAATGCCTAAAATGGATAGTAATTAACAACTGGCTCTTCATTGGTATGTTAATTATGCTGCCATTTGTCCTGGTGCCTGTCGTTCTTTAAATGTTCAGTTACACTGAACTGAAGCGTTCACTTCCTGGCAAACACAGAATGTATCAGAACAGTTTGACTCTCAGATATATGCAAATATTTTATGGGAAGAGGCATGCCAGTAAATCACTGAGCTGCAAAGAACAAAAACACTGCATATTTGTATTCCTCAGAGGTAAAGGCAAAACCTGTTTCTGAGGAACCTGCAGGGCTGATTTTGAAAAATGCTCTCTAATACTTTCCCAGTACTAATCCAGAACACAATTCCATGGAAGTAGGTAATTTTAGGAACTTGTTACTGCTGGCTCTTTCTATTAAGGTGTGAAGGTAGGTGGACATCTGGGTGCTGTTAAATGCCCTTGAAATATATATATATAGAGATATATATGTGTGTATATATATGTGTATATATATATATAAACATATAAACTGTATTGCTTGTAATATCTGGATGGAAAATTCAAACTGAGCTGGAAATGCTTTTAAAACTTGGGCTAGAACTGATTATTTTGAATGCAAGAAGAGTAAAAGTAACTCACGAATAGATCATAGCAGTAGTCTCAGATCTTATTCAATTTACTGTTCAATTCTTTTGAGAACAGAGATTCTCTCCTGTTTTCTGGACCGTGTTTTGCAGAGTGCATCCCCAGTCTCCACACACTACTGCAGTAAGTAAAAACAGGCTGCATCTGGTGTGTCTGAAGTCATTCAGTGATGTCCTGAAGAGGGACAGGCTGCTAAAATTATGTGGCAAGTTTGCTGTGACCAGCATGTGAGTATGAGGCTGGTATTTTAATTTGCTGAGCTTGTGCCACATGGAGAGTGGTCAATCAGCCCAACACACAGTGACCCTCAACACCTGGCAGAAGTCAGCCCCTGAAATGAGGTGCTGATTGTAACCATAGCTGTGGGAAGTGGATTATAGCCATAAAATAACTATTAAAAGGCACTAGCTACTGTGTGTCACTGCCCTCTGCGCCACGTTTCATCCTTTCATGGGCAAAAAATTGTATTGCTGTTGGTATTGCAGGGCTGTGATGAGCTGGATTTCCATTGTGCTGTGTCCAGTGAAGTTGCTAGCAAAGTTCCTAGCTTGGTTTTGAGTCCAGCTTTAAACACTTAAACACTGATAGCTAGAAAAGCTTAGTTTGAAATGTTTAATTCTTGTTTTCCCAACCACTGAGAGGTGGCTCATTTAACATCAGTCCATGGAGGTTGCCCAGTGAGAGAGTTTGGGAAAAGAGTGGTTGGTTTGTTGTCTACTCCTGTGAGTGGTGTTCATGTCATAATATGTGGGGACACCAGTGTTTTCCGTGGATTTAATTTATTTTTTTAAACATCTTTAATAGATACCCTGGTCCTCTGCTTATAGCTGTCTCACCCTGAAAATGTTTTGCACTTTCTGTAATAAGTAGTGGTTTGACCAGTAGAAAATAAGGCTGTATAATCAAAACTTCCTTTTATTGTAATGAGATTTTCAGTGTAGGAATATAATGGCAAATTATTGGAGCTATGTAAAGATTTCTGTGTTTCAGAGATAAGAGTTCCTCTGCTAATTTTTTTTGTTTTCATCTAAAATAGGCAATATTTCTGGTTTATGGAAAAAAGAAAAAGAAAGTAAGTTTGTTTTGCTGTGCAATCAGGTTTGTGGGAACAGTAATTGCAGTGTATTTTTGCTTACCAGTGAAGGTTTGAAATATGCATTTTCATTGTTGAAATTAAAGTAAATGAACCATCACTAAGAAAAGTACAGGAGCATTTTCAAACTCTCTTATGAGGACTGGAAAATAAGAATACTTTCTAACTGCATCACCAGCAAAGGGGACAGTGGACTGCTGTAATTAAGAATGTCTTAAGTGAACATAACAAGCTTCCCCAAATGCCACGTGTTGAGGTGTACAGAATCCAAATTTCCCAGTTTTCCAAACCAAGTCCTTAAAAATGTGTAACGTCTCCATAGATTCCCTGGCATCTATGGGTTAGGGTTGGTCCAAGTGAAACTATTTCTCTGGAACTGGATGCTCACTAAGAACAAAATGTTCTAGATCAGACTATGTGGAACCCCTATCAAAATCAGCCCATTACAGACACTTTAAGTATAAAATTTCCATTGTGGATACTTACAGAATAAGACAACAGTAGGGAATTTTCTTCCTTCTTTGCTGTTGATGATCACTGTGAAGTACTTGGGTGTATATGAGTCTTTGGGCTCCTTATAGTTTATTCATGCTTGGTTCTTGAATGATCACAGATGTTGGGTTGTTTTTCTTCTAAATAAAACCCAAGTGTTCCTGGACATTCTGTACTCTCTGATCTCTTCCTGATATGCTCAATGAACATGTGCCTTTCTGAGATGTATTAGTCTTTTGCTTAAATATATCTTTATACTCCTTCAAACTCCTCAAAAAAGCTAATATTATACATTTCCAAACTGTTTCCTGACTCAACACTTAATCATATTTTGTTTTAGTGGTGTCCTTCTTCTGCTTCAGAATTCTTCAGTTCTGAACTGTAAATGGGACTGGGGTTTATAATGGTCTTTAATGTTTTAGTGAAAGCTGCCAGTCTCGATATCTTTGCTCTCCAGAGTGTTCTCTTTTGTCACTTGCATTTCTCCCTCCAGGTTCCTTGCATTTTTTAAAAAAAGGAGGCACGTAAATATGTAAATAATGTTTGAGGTTAGGCAGGATGGCGCTGTAAAATGAAATCCTAGTGCTGGTACACAATAGCTGAATTAAAAGGTGTGTGGTTTTACTTGTCGGCATTTTGGTTGAGTAGTATCAGCTGGAGATGTGTGAGTGGGTGGAAGGAACAGTAACGTGAAGTTCATGCTGAATTATGTTTTGCTGGAGGAAAGCTATTCATTAGTCTCATAGCTGGCACATGCCTCTTTATTCCTTCTCTAAAGTAGTATCTGACGACTTTGATGAAAAGGTTGATATGACATTAAGGAATTGGTTCTGCCTCATCTACTGATGTGCAAAAGCCTTTCTGCCCTTGGCAGAACGGAGTGAGACACAGGCAGCATGCCAATCCTCACTTTGCTCTAGGAAGGGCGTGCATGTGGTAAATGGTTCGGGGTTTGAGGAGCCTTGGCTCCATCTCCGAGCATTACGTGTGGAGGTTGATGATGTCGTATCCGAGCTCGGCTCCGGGGTTCATTGTGTCTCCACCTACGCCCCTCTCTTGGTTTTTCAGGAAGGTCCTAAGGACAGAATACTCTTTCGTCATTGCTAAATTTAAAATGAATGTGGTGATTATGAATACGAATTTCGGTAAATTGTCGCTGTGCAGGAACATTGCTGGCTGCTGCACGCTGGCTGCACGTTTCTCGTGTATCACTGGCTGAATGTCTCATGTCTGAGAACTGACCAGGGCAAAGAAGGCAGGCTCGTGATTCAGGCACTGGACAGGGTTCAAGTTTACTACAGGCTCTCTACTGAATCTCTCTGACAAATAACATTCACACGCCACAATTAAGTCATCTGACTTTTGTTTTTATTTGTCTTACCACCAGTTTGCAAATCCTGTTTATAAGACTGTGTAATTTAAGACACTTTTTCCATATGTGTCTTTTGTAAAAAATGATGTATTTGTAAGAGAGTGTGAAATGCCTGTGATGGAACAAGCAGAGAATGTGTTTCATTGTGCTGTACTAATTGATAATGTTTTATTAATAGACTTTTATTGCAACCATGTTTATGTTGGGTTAGCAAAAAAATTTTCTCCCTTTGGGAAGAAGCAGAGATGGAAAATATGCAGCTTCCTTCTCTCTGGAAACAGCAGTTATTATTTATTCCAGGCACATGAATAACCATTAGTTTGTATTTTCTTTACAGAGTGGGTAGGATATTTGGATAATGTGCTCTTTAAGTGTCTTGGCAGAATATACACATGATAGATAGTTATTTCAGTGCTGAACTAGCAACAATCCACCTGGCTTTAAAGTCTTAATATAGGTGTTACAACTTATGTCTTCTTGTCTTATGGTTGCTTTTGACGCTCAAATTTGCCTTTAAAAATGTGTCAGTTCATTCCCATCCAGTTGCAGTTTGTATTAAGATTGAGAACAAAATGCACATTGCTTCATACACCTAAGAGATGATCAAACTGTATGAAAAACACAGTTGCACTAAGTGAAAATTATGAGGTAGTTTTCAAGTGTTCGTTGTGCATTTGCAAGTTAAATTTAAAAAGCAGGAAAATGCATCATGTGTGGGTATTTGGTTAGTGGGTTAACTCAAACTGCTCTTTAAGTCAAATCAATGAGCTGTCCCTGGAAGTAAATACATTTTCAGAAATCAAGTCATGATTCTTTCTCATGTTGAAATGTAGTGATAAAGTGTTTGTAGTGATTTCTTGGTAAATGCGTGTGGCTGCCACTGGTTGTTTGCTCTGTTGCACGGAGTCCCTGGAGTAGCTGGGACCTGATTGCCAAGTTTGGAATTCAGACTAATCTTGTGTGTCCTGTGTGTGCTTGCCTGTGCTGCTCTTCAGTCAGCAAATAGCAGAGCTAAAACCTCAGTTTGGTCAATATTTGCAGACAAACAATCAGCTTGTTTTTTGACAAACATCCAGTTTGTTTACAGTGAGGGTTTTTTTCAGTATCATTCTTCACTTCTGCATTTGATATATCCACACAACTGTCTGTATGCTTTTGGGAACAAGTGGCTTGTAATGGATGTCAGATCATGTTTAATATGAATATGGGGACTTGGAAAAATAATGCTTTGTTGTTATATGCTTTTTTTTTCGTTTAGTAGTTCACTGGTAGAACATCCAGTGAATCTTGTATTCTATAATTCTGAAAAAGCAAGTAAGAGCATGGCCATTACACAGATCACTTCAGAAAGTCTAGCACAGCCTACCTGGAAATAGCATTTTCTCTCTTACTTTAAACTTACTTTAAAACTGGTAATTTTAAAAAGCAAATCATGAGATTTATGAAATATGTTCAGAAGGTGGCTCTGGGAAGAAGTTAAGCAGGAAAAAAAGTTCCAAAAATTCATGACAAATTCTTGGCAGTGTAGTAAACCTATAGTAGCACTAAGGAATATTCTTCAGCAGAACTTAGTAGTATTTTGTATTTTCTACATGTCTATAAAGGTTTCCCTTATGCCATAACATTGGGGTGTGCCATTTGGAACATTTGTGGGAATGAAAAATTCTAGAAAGTAACAACAATAACAACAAAAGCAAATACAGTTACTTTTGAGCACCCAAAAGCTTGTGAACTTCTATTATTCTTTTTTTGTTATTTGCAGACATGAAGGATATAATATGTGAAATTACCTAAAAGGAAGAATGTTCTAAAGACCCTTTAGTGAAGTGAAGGTTCAGTGAAAAGTAGAAAAATCACTAAGACCTTTATTTGAAATTTTGGGGGTTTTTTACTTGCAGAATAATTCAGGGTTTGGGAAACTCATCTGCAAAGAGGAGGGTAACTGCTAATGGGGGTTGGTGTATCAGATTAATTAAGACACTGGGAGATGTTCTGAAGGTTGTCCTTGTTGGGAGGTTAAATTGAACACATCCAGACTGGTGACAGGTGCCAGATGAACATTGTGGGAAGACTGGTGCACTCTCTTCAGGTGGCTTTTCAAGGTTCAGTTCAATTTGAATCTGGAATTTTCTTACCCAAAGCCCTCTTCCATGGTCTGAAGGCTGGACTACAGTATTTCATAAACCAGGTGTGGAGTTTGGAGAAGTAGTGGCTGGATTGCACAAGCAGCCTGTTCACTTCTGCACCTTTTGAGTCCATATTTTTTGATCCTTGTTGCTACTATGGGAAAGTGAGGTTGGCTGCTTCCTCCCATCTTCAGAGGAGAAAAAACAAAAGAAATTTTAATCAGAAAATCTCCTTAGACTTATTGGAATTTCAGACAGGTGTAAAATGAATGGAGTATTTACAATGCTCAGGCTCAGCCTGGGTTTTTGAAATGGAGTTAAATGCGGGTTTTTTCCCCTGCAGTTTTTAGGCAGAGAATGTTATATTAGAAATCGTGAGAAAAGGAAGAAGTACTAAACTGCACCCTATTTTTAGAATGTGTTTTTGACAAATACTGATATTCTTTTTAAGGTGTTTCACATAAAAATTCTTATTCTTAGTAATGAATTGGGGTGTGAAAACACCTGAAAGGCCAATTAATTATCATAACATCAAATAAGCATCATTTGCTTGTTGATCAAGCAGAACTGAAGTCATTAGTGCTATCAATAGAATGCTGTTTAATGAAAACAATAGCATTCTGATTACCCAACAGTGCCCAAGGACACTGTAAATTTACTGATAATTAAGTATTTGGTAATGCAAGTCGCTGTTCTGAATGAAATTTAAAATTAACATACCCTTCTGAGGCACACTTAAAAATCTTTGTTATAAATAATAAAGGCATTTGAAGGACACGAGCCAGTAATTTTCAGTGAATAATTAGAATCAGAGTGGTCCACATTTTACATCTTTGTAGTTGGACTGTGTGGTTCCCGAGATTTCTGCAGCTGATGGGCAGTGAACATCTCGGTCTGTGTGGGAACACCACAAAGACCTCAGCTCTGTGACCCCAGAATGGTCAGTGGCTTGCAGGGCAGCTCATGGGCCACCAGAGCAGTAGTGCTGGGTTTGGTGTGATGGAGTTTGACAGTTGCCACTGCTTGGAAAAAGGATGTACAAATCCTTCATGGTCTTCCTTGGCAGCCCCTCGGTGACTTGGATCAATAAAGTGCCTGTAGAGAAGATTCCTCCTGTAGTAGTGGGCAGGTCAGGGGCAGGATAACACTTGTGTTTTGGTGTGGCTCCGTGGATTTTCAAATTTCTCCATTTGGGATAAATTGTTTAACTACTTGCGCCTGTGAACTTAGACAATGCTTTCTCAAAGAAAACGTGTTGTAAGAATATTTTTATGAAACGATTATATGAGGGGGACCAAGAATTTGTTAATTCACTTGAACGTTTCTGCTCATTATTTAAGAAGTATCTTGTCACATTTCTTCGAATGTGAACCAAAAGTTATAGTCATAAATACTGCCTTGCATGTTGATGAAATCTGATAGCTGGTTTCTCCTGTAATTGACAGAAAATATGGACAAGTGATGTTGGCAATGACTTTCTGTGCATTTCTGGGTAGAGGAAAAAATGAAATAGTTGAAAGAAAACATTGGATTTGTGAGAAAGCTAGGCTGCCCCTGATCTGCATTTAGTTAAAATCCATTTTGGTGAATGTTCTAGACAGATTTATTACCAATTAGTTTTATTTCTTTGCATTTATACAGCTATTGACTATGTTTTATGTAGCTGATAGGAGTTTAGAGCGCTGTCATCTTGTTATGATGTAAACTCTGGAGAACCACAGTATTGATCTCAGTGGGATTTTTTTCTTATGCATACCATTGCAAGTATTTTAATAGCAGTTTCAAAATAATTTCCACAAATTGGCAGTTGAACTTGTACATGAACGAAATAGATTTGTGATCAAGCACTGAAACTGCTTGAGATGTAAACCAGCTTCTATTGCTGGAAAATAATTGCTAGATAGATAGTAAGAAGCCAGGCTACTTGATAGAGGATTGCAGAAATATTATTTTAAAAGAAATAGTTTGAAGATGAATGAACAAAAATGAAGCCTTGAATGATGACATAGTGCAGATAAACTATTGAGCAGTTACTGTTATTATTATTTCTTTATCATAAAACAGTTACGTAGGAATTTATAAAAGGAAATTTGCTTTCTAATATTTTTTGATGATTATAAAAGAGGGAAAGGAAACAAGATGAGTTTAGGAAAGAACAAATTGCAATGATGGTATAAAACTAATAATTGGTGATCTAGAGCAAGGGCATACAATGGAAAATGCTTGATTTCATTGTTAATGAAATAAAGTAATAGCGGTAATTGGCTAATTTCCTATCTCTCTTACCTTTGTAGAAGAAACACACTTAAGAAGTGCTGTGTGTGCTGCTCCTGCTGTAAAACCATGCTGTCTTGTCCTGAAAGTACAATTTTTCAAGCCCAGCCTATCTTTTCTAGCACTGACCAGAGGCAGGTGCTCGAAGGAGTATAAAATCAGAATAAGCATGTGTGGTGCTTCTCCTGGCTACTGTCCCCCCCTCCAGCCATGTGTGACTCAGAGGTTTCTTGAGCCAGGCTTGATGTTTGATTTACAGAGCTCAGTGAATTTCTTGTCCACAGTTTTTGGATAGGCTGTACATAAAACCCCTATAGTTTTTTGGCATCCACAGATGCCCATTGCAGGGAGTTTGGGGCATCCAGAGATAGTTGTGATTGGTCAGGAAAGCTTGGCAAAAATACTGAGGATGTGGGAAGGTAAGAAGGATGAGAAGGAGGAGTTGTGGGGTAGTGTGACAGTGGCTGAAGCAGTTTGACGGTGCCTTTGAGGAGTGGACGGGCTTGGGGTGACTCCCGAGGTGGGACAAGCAATGCAGTGGGAGAAGGAATCCAGGCTTAACTCTTCTGGTTTTTATATATATATATTTATAGTCATGAGGGTGGCCAGCAAGAGGTTTGATGGTCTGCAAGGCAGGAAATGAAAAGTGGTTGGATGAGAGGGCTTCTCTTTCTGTGTAGACAGAAGTCCAATCTCAATAAATCTTAAGATATGACAAAACACACCCATAACTGAAATCACAGTAAAGCTGATAGTATGGCCGTGTGGGTTATTTTTTTTTAACTTGCATTTGCCAACTGGGTAAGCCTCAGTTTGTTCTCTTTGCTTATTTACTGAGCAACAAATTCTACCAGGCCCTTTTAACAATTAGTGATAATCCTGTGGACAGGGCCACGTGCAGGTGTTCTGCTGAATTCAGGATTATTGTGCCTGGCTTTAGTGTAGCTTTAGCTGGTCTTGCAGCTTCCACTTTACCTCCTGATGTTTTACTGGATGAAATACAGCAAGCATTCTGTTTTAAAAAGGGAAAAAATTATCCTGTACATGAATTTCTAATTGAATGCCAACCAAAACAAGCTAAATGAAACAGACTTGTTAAATGAAGAATTAATGGACTGAGCATGATCTGTCTCTGAGAAACTTAAAAGAAAGTCATTAGAGTTTATTATTTTTTCCTGGTGCTTGTGTGCCCAGGCTGGGTGTGTGCTTGCACAGTTTTTGTGAGTTCATCAGTGGGTCAGCTATGGGCAGCTGTACATAACAGAACAGCCATATATGCTATTTGCTAGGTCTGATGCTAAGGAAAAAGTATGGAAAATAACGTTGAATGTTACCTTCTGTTTCTCGCACATAACTTATAATTATGCAGTTACTTTTGGCAAATACAAAATGTCAGAGAAGGAGGGAGAATCACCATTCATTTCAAATGGAAATGATGCATAGTTTGGGGAGCCTTGTTTTCTGGTGATTTGCTTAGTACTTTTGCCACATGTCAGTAATATCAGCCAGAATGATGTCCACAAAACCAGGGCAAATTAATGCAGAGACAATTAAGTGTGGAATTGTGTAAGTGCAGTACCATGTATATAATGGTCAAAGACCAGGTAGGGTCACATTCAAACACCTTAAATGGTCCTGCTGCTGTTGTCTGCTGTTTTACTGTGACCCTTCCTGTAAGCTAAGCACCCGCCCCTCTTCTTTTAATAATGTTTACATCAATCCTGAAGCAGCCCTTCAAAGTCAGATTTTTCACCCTCTCTATAAACTGGCCTTTTACAGTAGCTGCCCTACTTCCCTGCCCGATTTGCATGTGCACTTTCCCACTTGTAACTATTTATACCTGAGACATTTGCCAAGTGTTGGAGGCTCAGGTTGTGTTTTCAGCGTGAGTCTGCCCCAGGTCCTTGGATTTGCTTCTGGCTCACTCCCTCATGCACTTCCAGACTTCGGATGTGAGAAGTACTTTCCTTCTAATGTGTCAATCCATCCTAATCATGGTGGAGACCTGGCTGCTCTTCTGCTTGAGCTAAAGCCCCCACATCTGCAGTGGGAAAGATTGTCAAATTTCAGAGGCAGGCAGGGTGCTTAGGTTCAGGTGGGTTTAGGTTCATTCTGCAGTGCAGATACAAGCCTTGTTTTAATTCTGAGAGGGTTTGTTGTTTTCCAAGACTAGGGACATGCTTTCAGAACAGGAGCCATTAAGGCTTCTTTTTTAACCTTTGCTCCCTGTTTTAAATTTCAGCAACCTCTTTTGAGGGAAATGGTCATAGTTTGGCAGGACTTGTCAGCAGTTGGATGTATTGGCTTATTAAAGGGAGTACAAGAAATAGTTCACCTCAGTCAGAGGCTGAATAGGTCAAAAAGAGATAACAAGGAATTATGAATAAGAAGTGGAAAAATAGCCAGGGAAAAATGCAGGGGCATAGGTGCCATGCCATTTGTGAGGAAGATAGGAGGAATGAAGAAGCAGCTACCCTTTCCCTTCTTCCCAGCCTAACTTTAAGTAGCAAAGTGCATCTTCTGTCTGTGCTCCAGGTTTAATTTTTAGTCTATAACATTCTGTGCAGTAGGTGCAGAGGTGTGACTCCAGATCTTCTTCTGGATTGTGCTAAGGAGCATTCTGAGTTTATTCAGTTGTATATGGGCTGTGTTGGTCATTTAGGCAATGAATATGAATGTGGTCCACATCCTTTCCTTACTCCATGATGTGTCTGGAAATTTTTGTGCCTTGACCACAGGGTAGATATGGATAAATGGAATTACCTACATGACTGGAATGAATAAGGTGATTAATATGAAAATTGGAAATAAACATAGGAAGTGCTGTCAAAATAGCATTCAAAATCATGCAGTAATGTATGAAATAATTTTTTGGTTTTACAAATCATAAGATTGATTTTTCCACAGTGGGGTTTTTGGGTACTGTGGTTTCTGCATGGCATGTCTAATTTTGGATGCTTCAGAGGATCCTGGTTTTCAGCGCTGGCTGCTCATCCTGCAGCGATTGCTCTCACATTGTCCCTCAGGCCGAGCACTTGCAGCAAGAATTCCCTTAAAGCACACCAAAACTCTCTTTTGTCACAGTTTACTTCCAATTCTGTGTCTGCATCCCACCTTCTTTTGCACATCCAGGTGGTGTTGTTGAACACCCAGAAAGGTCTGGATTGCAGTGAGATCCCAGGGCATCCCACGTGGATGGCTCGTGTGAGCACAGCAGTCAAACGTGGAGGCACCATAGAGGATTTCACCTCTTCGACTGCAAAACCTGCTCTTCCAGTCTGCTGTTGGGGTAGATACCTGTATGGTAGATACCTCTTGTATGTGTCACTACTCTGGCATCTCCTCCAGAGTCACAGCAGGGAGCAAGGTAACTGGATTTGGCCTCTGGAACACCAGTTAGGCCACTCTTAAGTGCTTGGTCCCCATCTCCGCTGAGCAGACCATGCCCCCTCAGCTGAGCAGCTCAGTCACATCATCTCCCCTCGCTTCAAGTGTGCTTAACATTCACCTGTGATGCAGACAGAGGATAAAGCTCTGATTTTCATTTTAAAAAAAAAGAACGTTTCTCTAGTAACTGCTCACCATATGCCCTAATTTATCTTCAGGATTAGGGGTGGGCCCCCTGCCCACACCCCGAAGCACAGGGCGTTGTGGTGGAGGGGAAAGTTTTCGGTTAATTAGGATTTTTATATTATTCCTGTCCTAGCAGCTCTTTCCAGAACCTAAATGGTTAAAGTAGAAAATGTTAGTAATTTTGCTGCAAATAAATTGATCAGTATGCAAGACGGTTGTCACCGGCTGAATCATGGTCCACAGTTAAGGTAAACAGATCTGTGATGACATTTTCTGAGCAGAATACCAATGCTGCTACATTTCTTCCCAGAGGTTTCTGACTCTTCTTATATGCGGATAAAATTTCTCTCCAAGAAGGTTTTTGTTCGCAGGAAAGAAATAGCGTCTTTGTAAGAGTCTTCCTTAAAGGTGGGATTTCTTCTATTTTGTGATTTCTTTGTAATCGTAATTCTGTCGAGAGCATGGAAAGGAATGTTTTTGCTTTTCTGCATATCTTCTCTGTACAGTAGATGCTTTTGATGTGGAGTCTATTTAAAGTGTCTGGCAATGAAATGCAAGTAAAACAGTATTAACAGAGTTATCAGGAACAATGAAAATGGGTTTTTTTTTTATATTCTTTGAGAGTGAGCTCTGTTTTATAATCTCTGTAGTTAACACGTAAAAGCAATGACTAAATATACAACTAGATTTTTAGCATTAGTGTTTCTGTGAAATGTTTTTGACTACATGATGGCTTCGTATTTTTGTTGGCATATTCTAAAGTAAGAGCTATGATATAGTTTATTCTTAAATGTCTCTGTGCTAGGCAGAAAATCCCCCTTGCAATTGACTGCAATCAAAACCATTTAGCTGAGATGCATCTAACTCCCGTATGACTTCAGGGTAATGAAAAATACGGTTTCTAAAGAAGTTTTTGAAATCTGCTTTCTTAGAATATTTAAAAGAACATTTTGAAATCACTGTGTATGATGCTGCTGATGGGATTGGGCACGTTCGTAATTCTGTGTTTAGCCTTAGATGCACATTTACTTGGAGGTGATTGACATCTCAGTCGTTGTGTGGATTAGTGGCTGGAAATCTGTCGAATTTCTGTTGATAAAAGTAGAATTTCCTCTCGTTTAGTCAGATGCTGGTATCTGACTTTAATCCTGTTTATTACAGTAGACGCTGAAGGATAAAAGAGCCCTGTGGAGAGCATGCTCAGTGGTACCTGACATGGAATAGCAAACCTGGAACTGGTCCTTAGGGTTAATGCCAGGGATTCAAAGTCTCTGGGAGTTGGCAAAAGCATTTCTCCAGTAGACTTTGGGTTCAAACCTGGCCCTGTGTGTCTGCTGTATCTGGGTGAGGGGAGTATAGCTCAAGTGGCTGAAAATAGTGCAGTTAACAGGACCTTTTGTAAGATGGACTTAGAAAGTCTTGTCATGCACAGCATTTCAGAGCTTCCCAGCAGGACGCATGGCTGTGGTTTGTGGAGAGGAGCAGAGCAGGGGCCACCATCTCCAGAGCTGTGTGATGCTCCCTGTGAGGATGCCTGGCCAAAGAGCTGCCCTGCTCTGGGGGATACCTCAGCAAGTCCCAAATCTGTGTCAGAGACAAGATAGAGCTGCATTTCAGGCGGTGGATCTGGGGTGGGGCTCAGGATTTAAAGTTTGGGTTTAAGAGCTGTGGTTTAATAATTCCCTGCCAAAAAAGAGAAGTCCAGGTTCATCCTGGCATGCTGCACTTTTTAATAATTCTTGCTGTGATTTGGGTTCTCGTGCACTTTCATGGTATCCTTGTGCAGCATTTAGCTTGCTCTTTGTGCTTTGCTTTGTGAAGTGCACAGCAGCTATTTCTTTTGCAGATCTGTGTAACAGCTTGAGATGAGCATGGATTTTTTGGGGGAATAAATCCCTGTAATTCCAGTATTTTAATGCGCATTTGCAGATTGCCTTTTGTTTCAGAAACATCCGTGAATATTTTGGGGTTGACCTACATGTGGCACTGAAGTAAAGTGTAATGTCCAAACTTGGAATGTTCAGCAATGAAATTAAGCCTAGACAGAAATGGAGGGACTAACTCTGCTTTTACATTGAGCACTGACATTGTTCTGGATTAATGTGGCTCCTCAGGGATCCCCAAGGTGAACATAAATGTTGGTGGCAGGATCTGGCCTGCTCCCAGACACGACAGTGATAAGATAAGAGCTGTTAAGTGTTGTCCAGTTGGGGGAATGTTCACTAAAGATTGCGAGTGTTGTGCTGGGTTTTGTTCTAACAACATTTCTGTGTTCTTTGGCAGATCTCTAGGAACTTTCTAACCTTCAAATGAAATAGTGCCTGCATTTTTTCAGCAGAAAAAAGAATTTCTGTTTGACATTACGGAACACCTTTTAAAGATTTTAAAGAAGTTTGTTCAGAATGCTGCCTTGATGGTTACAGATGATTTTCATGAATGTTCAGCCTGACCTTGTTTTAGTTCCTGAGAATTATACCCTAATGTTCGTGTTTTAATTTTGGGTAAAGTAAGCAACACTTGTTTTATTTTCATTGGCAGAAGGGAAGTCCACTCTTTGAACTTTCAATCTCAGAAAGAGAACAGCTCATTTCCCAACACTTGGTGTTGCTGAAACACTTCTGTGAACATCAGTGCTAACATGTATCTTGGATGTGGGTTCAAATAAGCCTGAAAACATGATCTTTATGATTGTTGACCTTTCATGTCCTTTTTTTTTTTTTAATCTATCTGTAACCAACTTGATGCTGTAGGTCTGGGCTTCCATACTTATTTATTCTCCAACAGAGTAACTGGGACAGCCCTAAATTTATGTAACTATACAGAATTGTGGGCTACTCTTAAGACTTTTCATGTTATTTTTTTTCTTTTGGTCTGTGTTTGATGCATGCTCCTTTTTTTTTGGTTTTTTTTAATGCTAATAGGCTCCTTGGCACGCTTCTCTGCCACAGTATTTCTATCTGAGACTCCAGTTTATGAGTGTTATTTTTCTTCTCTCTCTTGTTTTCTTCCCAGAGCACACACAGGTAACTTCACAGATGCTTAGTCAGGGAAGCAGCTGATCATTCCATCAGATTTTGCTTTTGGCTCTGCCTTCCCAGGTTGGCCTTCGCTTTTGAGATAACATGTCAAAATTTTTACTTTTCTCACCAGGCATATTTTGTGAGTGTAAAAATATTGTCAAGATCTGCTTCTTTTTTTATGCTCTCATGAATGAGTAGGGATGAAAGCAATTTGGGAAGCAGTTCAGTTCCATTCCTTCATCTTTCCAGATGTTCTTGCGGCCTTCAGCTCTCGCGAGTCAAGTTTTTACAGCCGCAATCTATCGCTTACATTTCTGCACAGGTATCCAGCTTGGACAGGGCTCCCAACACCCAGCTGGCTGCAGCTGAGCACTGAGGTCACTTTGTCATCTCTGAAGTCCTGTTGTAGTGCTCTGGTGTCACTGTTGGTACACCAGGATAGCGTGTGAGGAGCTCCACTGCTGCCCTGGCTGGGGCGGGTCAGGTTCAGGATGTTCCGTGCTCCGTGGTGCTGTTGCCCTTGGAGTTGTTTCCTTTGCTGTGTGGCTTGAAAGAGACCAAAGCCTCTTGGTTTCTCCATCTGCAGAACTCTTTAATTCTTAACCTGTTGTGTCAGGAGAGAGATCCTGGACAGCTGAGTGTTTTTCTCAGTGGTGTGTGTCCACCCTTGAGCACCTCAGGAGAGCTGCAGTAGCTCACGGAACGGGCGGTGTCCCTGGCATGGGGAGCTCTGAAATGGAAGGGTAAATTGGGTGTCTCACACACTGATACGTGTGCAGGTCTGTCACAACTTCACCACACTGCTGCATAATGGAAAGTGCTGTGGTTTGAAGGGCCTGAACCTTTCCTCCCTCTTGGATGAGCTTTCCATGTGGATGAGTGTCAGTGCATCCCCTGATTAAATTTTTTTTTTCTTCTTGTGCTCATAGCTTGGAAATGGAAATTTTTGAAGACTCCCTTTTAGAGCACTCAGCACAATGAGCTTGATTTCATTCTCCCAGGACTGCGATGGCATATCTGAAGGCTGATTTGTCTAAGAAGTTCCTTTTTGTATTGCACTGTTTTTGATGTGCCATTGTATAGAATCAAGATACCTACACAGTAATTCTTTAGCTTATACCCTGATAGACAGATGATCTGTTTGTTATAAAATGTTTTCTCTCACGTGTTTTTTGGACACTGACATAATTGAATCTCTGGTTTGGCCATTCCTTTAACCTTTTTTTCTCCCCTTTATTAAAAATACACAGTTCTGTTTGTCCTTCCTACTTGAATCTTGCTAGGTGCCCCTGCCTCTGCCTCTTGTGTTTTCATACAAGGAAGGCTGAATGTAAGTGCAGAAAACCAGCTCATTCTGCCTATGCATGGCTACCTAAATTGGACAATGATCAAAACTATCTGTCTAGGTCTCCCTGACTTGTCAGAGGTGAGAGCAAGGGCCCTACAGAAAGAGGTTTGCTCAACCTGTTTTGGATGCACCTCTAAGCATGGAATACACAAAGGAGGACAAGGGGGCTTTGCTTCCTTTTTTCTGGTGAGCTGTAAAGTTACCTTAAATAATTAGCTTTGGATCTTGGGCTTGTAAGAGTAGATGAATCCAACCCTTGGCCTTCATCATCTTTGGTTTAGACTGAGGAAAATGAGGTTACAAGAATTTCTCATCACAGTATCAAATACGGTATTGTTCTTATTCTTAAAATACTGCTCAGAGATGATCTGAAATTGTATTACAGTTACTACTTTAAAAAAAACTTATCTCCTTGATGATCTATACTGAAATATGTTTCTGAGTGACAGGGACACTTTGCAGGTAGATTTATTATGGTTTTTACCATCTGCTTTAATAAATGAGTGAGCAGAGCATTTCAAAATGACCTTCGGTTCTATCCATGGGAGATGAGTTTGAACGTTCTGAGTGAATTATGGGCATTAGACAGCTAAGGGTACTTATTCTGGAAATAGTGATTTACCAGTTGTTTGCATGCTGATGCTTTTATTTGTCTGGAGATATGCTAATGTGCATTAATGTTGTGTTTCCACACACAGCTGCAGCTTTAGCCACTGTGGAACTTTCTGTGGTGTGGGGGCGTAGGCAGAGGTCTCATTGTTTGGCCTTGCAGACTTTGTTAAAAAATATTGGATTGCTCTGTTGCTCTTTAGTTGAAAAGGAGTTAATAAAACTAAATGTACTAGAAGAAATTCATGAAATCAGTGAACAGATAAAATGTTATTATTTGAAATACATAATGTTGCATAATGGATGTATATAAAGTGTGGCAGAGATGGAAGTGCTCTCCAGACATAATGAAAGAGCATGGATTCCTGTTTCCATAATTGAAGTTATTTCATACTTATCTGTTGGGGAAAAAACAGCAGGATTTTTTAAACAGATTTGCTTTCCATTAGTAATTATATTTAGCTGTAGCTCCAGATACCTTGCCAAGATTTTTTTTTTTTTAAAAGTTGGAAGGAAGATGCATTTTCTTTCAAGATAATGAAATGTTTTGACTGTAGATTTTGCCTCCAGAGGGAATAAAGTATATGTGCATTAAAAAAAAAGTTTTAATTGCTCATATAGTTTATAAGAGTTATACAGAGGAAAAACATTCTTAATCCCATGCTTAATAATGGGATAGAAGAAAAGGGTATAAATATGTTATATTCCACTTCTCTTTTTTGAAGTGTAATGAACTGTTATTAATAGACTTCAGAAGTACTTGCCATTAGCAGTCCGAAAACCATTGCATAAGGTGAGCTTTTGCAGTTTCTCACATCAAAGTTTTGAGGTTTGAGGATCTCATTAACCTGTGGCTATACCTCGAGCCCTGACAGAGGGATGAATATCAGCCTGGATTTTGGGCTCAGTTCTGCTCTGCAAGACACCACACAGAAATGCAGGACGCCTTTGAGCTCTTCTGAGTTCAGTCTGGCCCTCTGAATGCCTCCAGAATATAAATAATAAAAACCAGTATCACCTGATAATTCATCTCTGCTCTCAACTCTTGGCCTCGCTGGCAAACTGAGTTTTTGAACTTTTATTTTTCTCGGTTCCCTGGTACCATGATCTGCAGCTTCATTAGCCTTGGGAATTCAGCTCTGCATTTCTGTACAGGGCACTTTTACTGCTGTAGAAGGTTGTTTGCCTTCATCTGACAGCCCCTTTGAGACCTAAAATGAGAACCATTAGGTCAGTGGAATTACAGAGGTACCTACCTGCAATTCTCACTGTCTCCCAGGCACTGTAATGGCTATTGACCCAACTGGGCTTCTTGTAAAGGATCTGTGAATCTGCTGGGTTTTAGTAGGAGAGCTTTACTTTTCCTTAGAAATAAAAAGAAAAGCTTTCTCTGTTTGTTTTGGGAAGGGCCTGTCTCTAATGTTATCAGCAGAGGTTTCTCCTTGAAGATAATGGATTAAAGGATTTCCCCCACCTCTTCCCCTACCTGTGCCTTACAGAAATGGCATCTGATATTCCTGGCTCGGTGGCCTTGCCAGTGGCTCCGATGGCGAGTGGACAAGTGAGGATGGCAGGATCCATGCCTTCCAGGGGAGGAAAGCGCCGCTCTGGGTAAGCCATCTCTTTTTTTTTTTTAATTTTTTCAGGTCCAAAACTGGAAATTACTTGTATTGTAAAACTCAAAATGTACCTGTATACATGTGTACATTTATTATGTAACGTTTTAGTTATGTAAACTGCATTATGACATTAGCCACTGATGTTTTGTTTTTCTCTTCAATGCAATCTGTTCTTCCTGCAAGATCAAACTTGCTGATAAGTGTATGGCTTGTTGTGTCGCTTGTTTCAAAAGACTTTCAGGTTTGGCAAAGCATGCAGAAAGGAGTTTGGATCCTGTGGCTGCTGTAGATATAATGAATGCGTATTGCCTACGTCTGTTTAACCTCACAGTGATTTCTCATGTGAGTAAAGGTAGCAAGATTGCACACGCAGACTTACTCAACTTCATCTGAAGGTTAAGCTTGGAATCTCTTAAAGAGAGGCCTGTTAGTTAAAGATGTTTTCTTAATAGTTCCAGGTACAGAAATAGCATGAGTATTCACTCTTCAGAGGTTGTGGACTACGATATCCTAGGTCTCACTGGAAGTGCAGCACGGTCTTCTTCTGGGAGAAGGGCCTGAGACAAAATCAGCCCTTACACAAGCTTGAGGGCTCTGCTAAAAAAGAAAATTTGTTTTATCTGTCTTCAGAGGCTGATGTGGTATAGGGGTAGTTTCTCACATCAGATTGCTCTGTGGCAACTCATAGTAATTCTCTGTGTTAGAAGAAAAGTGTAGCAAGAGCTTGAGAAGAGCAGAAAACTACTCTCTAGTGTTGACAAGCCCTCTGGTTTTATCAAAGGTTGATCACAAATAATAATGGTCTTTGGGTGGTGCTTTCTCAGAGATACCTGATCTGAGAGTGTCTTCAAAAGGGATTGATTAGTCTTGTATTTAGCCCTAAATGAGACAGTGGTAGGGCTTAACAGGATCGACAGTGTGAGTAAAACCTTCGCTGGTGAGCACCTAAGGAAGACATTGTTCCTTGCAGGAGCTGCTCTAGGGATTGTTCACCAAGGTACGTTGCCAGTTTTGTGTGTCTGCTCCAGTAACAGGGCTGGAGTTTCAATCTTGGAATGAATTAATGAGGGACAAGGTTGACCTTGCCTCGAACGTGGAGCTAAGTTGGTGTGACGTGAACACTCCGGATGGTTGCTCTGAGGGGTGTTACTGAAGGTTTGAATATCTCCCCCCACTGAGTGCCCTTCTTATGCTGAGCTAACTGTATGAAATTGGTTTGAGAAGCTCCTAAAATCTGTCTTTGACAGGCATCACATTTTCATTTTCAGGCTGCTCAATGAGAAAACCTTTTTAAACTTGCACTCAAAAGAAAAGACAAAGCGTTAACATCTTTTCATTGCTACCTAACACAGATAAGGTTTTGTACTTGAGTTGCAGGATATTTGATCTCTTTTTTGATCATAAACCATGTCAGCTCTGAATATCAGTTTGCAATTTACTGTTGCCAAGGGTTGACGCTGCTGACTGTGAAATATTCTGATTATATTAAATACTGACTTGATATTAATTGAAATGCTTTAACTGTTGCATTTTAAGTATTGTCATCTGTTTGTGAGAAGGTGAAGTGAGGGGAGGGTGGGAGGAACATAAAATCAAATTATTTTAAATGTATTTAACATGTAAATTCAGTGAGTTAATTAGTATAGATTCACTTTTATACCCGGATTGTGGTATTTCATCTGTGCACCATAGCTCTGAACTAACAGCCCTTCTCCAAGCCTGAGCTGAGAGTGCTTTTTTTTTTTTAATGTTCAGTGTGTGTGTATTCAGACCTTGAGGGAAAGAATGCCTGCTGTGTCTGATTCCTCTGAGCTTCTCTTTGAACAAAGTTGCAACTAACACTTGGTCCTTTCATTGCAGTTCTGGTGATACATCTTCGTACACCTCAATCCTTGGGCATTTTAGAAGTGAATGTTTTGTGTCAAACATAAAGGAGTGGAGCTGGCATACACAGCCAGCTTTCCCAGTTTTGGTTATCTCTGAAAATTGTTTCTTTTCTCATAATTGCTGAGGCAAGCTGGCAGAATAATTGCTGCGTGGACTTGAATGTAGATCAGTTTAAACTCATTGGCTATCCAGAAGGTGTTTCTGCCGTGTTGGCATTTGGCTTCATTGACAGCTTGGAAAAATATTTTTCCTTTCTATAAATTATAGCAACTACTTCACAGAAAAAAAGTGACAGTATAAGATAATGCACTGCAGTGGTCAATGGCTGCCTTAAATTAATGAACTCTCAGTTCTTTATTTAATGTGTTTTTAATTTAGGCTTTGCTGTATTAGAGGATAAGGGGCTCTTTCACCTCCCTGGGCTGTCTGTACTTGGGCAGGGAGGGTTGGGGGTTTTTTGTTGAGTTGGTTTCAGTTGCATTGGTTTTGTTTCGGTTCACTGTGTAGTCTTGCCTTTTCTCTGAACCAGAACTATCAAGATCTAGGGAAATGAGACCTCATCCCACCATTCTACCCCCCAATATTGTGCTTAATAAAAGGCTGTAATACAGACCCCCATCTGCTTCTCAGCTGCATTTCCTCCTGACCATTCCTGCCTGCCCGCTTCCTACACTGTGTAATCATGGCAAGCATCTTTTGACATTTCTTGGGAATTTCACATACTAATTTTGTTGCAGTGTTGAAATCCTCTTGCATGTCAATTTTTTTAACCTGTGCAGGTCTGCCTTGTTGGAGGCATTCTGGTTTTGGTTTGTTGGGGTTTTTTATGAAAATGTTTCTAATTGAGAATAATTAATTTTCAAAAAATACTTTTATAGCTGTATTTATGGTAGCCCCACATCTTCTAAGGAAAATACATTTTAATAAGTACCTCATGCATCAGGCCTTTTTACGATTGATGTGAACAGTATGAAAGAGGAAAACAAGATTTATGCTGTCTCTTCAAAACAAAAGAGCATAGTGCAGCTCTTTTTTAAAGCCTCTTTTTAATGGGAATTTTAAATGAAGATAAAAGATAGTCTTTCTGAATCTTCTGAAATGATGTCATTTGTCTTCTTGGAGACTGCTTCTACTGTTTTGCTAATGGGCAGTATATTCTATCTAAACAGAAGATCTTATCTGTCAGGGGATGAGGAGGTTGATGGAATATTATTTTTACGTGTTCTGCTGTGTTCTGCTAAAGGTTACAACTGATTCACTGTCTGTGCCTCTGCCTCGCTGTAAAGCAGACACGGTGGATCAGGCAGGACATTGCAATCAATGACTTTATTAACTGAGGGGGTTTTTTTGTTTCAAAGGGTTTTTTCATTTTCCACAGTGAAATTAAGAAACGTGTTTATTAATACAGATGGGACAGAGATACATTTGCTGTTGCATTTTTTAAAAGTATTGATATTTTTAATGAAATTTATGTTCCCTTTCAATGTGGAATAAAGGGGTTTGAGTAGTTCAACAAAACAAAGGTGTTATTTAAAGACTTCGTCTGGTGCAGACTGATGTTATACCCTATGCACTCAGATTCTGCTGTGATGAGCCCACTGTAAATGTGGGAAGTGTTACCTGTGGATATTAACCCATCAAGAATCTCCTAGAGTGAGAAGCTGATATCCAACCATTTAAATAAACAGGTGTGTTAGTCCCCCTTACTCCTTCAGAGGTGGGGATACAGTGCAGGCAGCAGGATCANTACACTGTGTAATCATGGCAAGCATCTTTTGACATTTCTTGGGAATTTCACATACTAATTTTGTTGCAGTGTTGAAATCCTCTTGCATGTCAATTTTTTTAACCTGTGCAGGTCTGCCTTGTTGGAGGCATTCTGGTTTTGGTTTGTTGGGGTTTTTTATGAAAATGTTTCTAATTGAGAATAATTAATTTTCAAAAAATACTTTTATAGCTGTATTTATGGTAGCCCCACATCTTCTAAGGAAAATACATTTTAATAAGTACCTCATGCATCAGGCCTTTTTACGATTGATGTGAACAGTATGAAAGAGGAAAACAAGATTTATGCTGTCTCTTCAAAACAAAAGAGCATAGTGCAGCTCTTTTTTAAAGCCTCTTTTTAATGGGAATTTTAAATGAAGATAAAAGATAGTCTTTCTGACTCTTCTGAAATGATGTCATTTGTCTTCTTGGAGACTGCTTCTACTGTTTTGCTAATGGGCAGTATATTCTATCTAAACAGAAGATCTTATCTGTCAGGGGATGAGGAGGTTGATGGAATATTATTTTTACGTGTTCTGCTGTGTTCTGCTAAAGGTTACAACTGATTCACTGTCTGTGCCTCTGCCTCGCTGTAAAGCAGACACGGTGGATCAGGCAGGACATTGCAATCAATGACTTTATTAACTGAGGGGTTTTTTTTTAAATGTTTCAAAGGGTTTTTTCATTTTGCACAGTGAAATTAAGAAATGTGTTTATTAACACAGATGGGACAGAGATACATTTGCTGTTGCATTTTTTAAAAGTATTGATATTTTTAATGAAATTTATGTTCCATTTCAATGTGGAATAAAGGGGTTTGAGTAGTTCAACAAAACAAAGGTGTTATTTAAAGACTTCGTCTGGTGCAGACTGATGTTATACCCTATGCACTCAGATTCTGCTGTGATGAGCCCACTGTAAATGTGGGAAGTGTTACCTGTGGATATTAACCCATCAAGAATCTCCTAGAGTGAGAAGCTGATATCCAACCATTTAAATAAACAGGTGTGTTAGTCCCCCTTACTCCTTCAGAGGTGGGGATACAGTGCAGGCAGCAGGATCAAGCCTTAAACTGTTACCATCTTCTCTAATTCTCTGCATTGTATTCCAGTAATAATAAACTAGATTAAATGCAGTACAGCTAGTATTTTATTTTGGGGAAAATCCATCCCTTAGCACTCAGCTGGAGTATTTGGCTGGAAGCTAAGTAAATCACAGAACCATATCCACCAAGGCATGAGATCTCAGTGTACTGGAGAAGGAACGGAGTTACAAAATTAATCTGTCCCAGATTGAAGCAGTGTCTCATAAAATCCCTGAAGAAAAGGCTTTCCCCCACAGATGTATAATTTTTTTCTGCAGCCCTTTCCCCCCAGTTTGAAACTGGGTGTTTCCCTCAGATGTGTTTCAGCTGCCAGTGAAACCAAGTAAGGATGTGCCTGATGTGATGCTTCTGTGAGTGGCTTCAGGTGGAGCCATCCCAGTGCTGCCCTCCACCTGTAAACAAACAGCTCTCCTGTAACGCTGGCTTTTGCATTTTCAGTGCAGGTAGAAACACTGCAGTTAAAATAACTGGGAAGTTTGTTCTGGAATGTCACCTGCAGGCACATTGTTACACGTGGGGAGGAAGCAGGTAGGTGAGAGGAGACCCTGGGCTAGACCATGGTGTGTAGATGTTAAATTTCTGGGAGTGCTGCGTGTGCTGCAGGTGAAGGGGGATCCAGGCTGCTGGTGCCAGCACTGAAGGCCACATTTGGGGTGCCAGCAGCAGCTGGGTCCTATCCTAGCTGCAGCCCTGTGGCACAGGTGAGGGCACTGGCCACTGGGGGTCGGTGGTGTTCTGCACAAGGCAGCCGAGGGGTCACGGACCTTGGAGCCGGATTCGGTGGTAATTAGGTGAGCAAAGATGTAATTTGTAGTGAGAATGATGATTGCATCAAAGTTAAGCAAGTTAAATACACAGCTTTTCTGAAGGCTCTTTTGGGAAAATGGTTTTCTCTTTGCTTCCTCCAGAAATGAATATGCCATCTGGAAAATATTATTATAACTTTTCTATTGCCATGTCCAATTCCTGTGCTGACTTGCTGCCCTCATCCCAGTTGTGCCGAGGTTGCTGTGACTCAGACACATCTTTTATGGGCCAGTCTGTCTTGGTTGTCAGAATTTAGGAAGGAAGGCAGTGCCTGACTGGCACTTGTACTTCTCTGTGCTGATGGAGTTTTAGAGAGTGTTTTGGCATCTTTGTTCCTACAGTCTGGACATACAAATCTCAATTTGTAATTGGTAGGACTTCTTTTAATACTGAGATAAATGTCATTGTCACTTCAAAGGGGTTTTGCCTTTAATAGGACTTACATATGTTAATATGAACAGTGCTAGAGACATGGGATCTGGAGTTGTATGAAGTTTTGTTACACTGAAAAGTTAGAAAGCTTAGAGTGTAAAAATGTTTGCAAAACAGAACTATGATTTCCTATCTGCACAAATGAAAAGTGATTGTTCAAGGTCTGTATATCACACTAATGTATTTTTTTAATTAAAATGAGTGCACCAATACAATAATTGCATATGATAGTTTTATATCAGCTTGATTGTCTAATTTAATGGCAGAGTTACATCCTTATAATTGGGGATATATATATTTATCCACCTTTTTTAGAGGTATAAAAATACCTAAAATGCTTTGTAAATTATACTGTTATATAACTTTGTAGTGATAATATGAGTGAATATGTGAGAATGAGACAATAACACTGCCTAATATAGGAATCTAATTTAGATGTCTAAATCAGGAAGATAATCTTCCTAGTCTGTCTGTGTAAGAAGTGAAGAAAGAGGTTCCTGCTTTTTGTGGCTCCCTGGAGGAGCCAAACTGGCGGGCTGGGATTTGGCCCAAGGAAGAACTCGTCTCTTCCACTGCCTTAAGAAGGTGTGGGACATAAATCAGCTAATGAGCTGCTCCTAGGTCTGGAGAGTATGATCAAGACTGAAACCCTCAGTCATTAACACCTCGAGTCAAAACACAAATCCAACAACACTGAGAACAGCTGGCTTGAACGTTCATGCCACCATTGCCAACTATTTGATTGCTGATTTGGAAATCTTGCTTTTACAGAATGGACTTTGATGATGAAGATGGGGAGGGGCCCAGCAAATTTTCAAGGTGAGCATTTACGAAGTTGGCCAATTCATTGACTTCTTTCACTGGGGAAAGACATCTGTCTCATTACTGATGTTTTAAAAGCAGTATAAATATGGGTGAATAACCTGGCAGCAACTTGACCCAAATACTTGTTACTCTTTTTATCAGCTTCCTCTGATAAATTCGGCAATCTGGCAGAAATCTGCCTAATGTAGTTATTGGCTTATAAAGCTGACAGCGTGTGTGTCACAATTCCACTCTGCAGCTATATCAAATGAGGAGATTTGTGATTTTTAGCTTATTATTTCAACTGCTGTAGATGAACTTTGGTTATTTGACATTGCTGAAGTTGTCTTTCGGCCACTGAAAACGAAATTTCATTTCTAATTTAGTTCAGATATTAATTGCTCGTTAAGACAATTTGACAGATCCTAGAGGTGGATTGTTTTTTTTAAAGTTAATGAGCTTTACATTATGTACCATTAGGTGTAACCGAATAGTAAAAATTGACAAAAAATATTAATTAACATGGAATATTCAAAGCTAGAAATAAACAGTAAAGCCTCATTGCCATTTTTTCACTTTTCCTTTTTTTTTTCTGGTCACTTGGTTTGCATTTTTTCATTAGAAACCAAGCAGCTGCAGTGAGGGGTGTAGGTACTTTGAAGCCTGTGGGTAACTGCTGATTATCCAAATTGTAATTGCAGCTCTGTAGCAGCAGCCATGTTGAAACACAGCTGTCACTGTAGGGTTTATTAACAAGGTTATCCCAGTCAGTCCGAAAGAGAAGCGTGTTGAAGATACACTGTGACACCATATCATCATTTACTGGACAAGACCAGCAGCACTCCTCTTTGGTTGATGTCATTTACAGAAGGGCTATTCCAGTCCCTGGTGTTAAAACCAGTGATTTGAGGGCTTAGTCCTAATATTTGCTGGATAACACATGTTAAGGGAACAAGATTTGTGAGGAATGGGACCTGATTTGTGCCTGCACAAGCATCAGGGTTTCTGGGCACACTGGTACACGTGTGTTGGTCCTTTCCCCTTCTGGTTTTGGCCTTTCAAAGTTTGGTGGTGTGTTGAGCCAATAATTCCATTGTTTTTAATGGAGAGGTATGCTGTGCTGTGCTTAGACTCAGTTGATTTTAGGTGTCAGATCAAAATCTGATTTTTAAGCAGTAAATGCTTTATAGACCCCAGATTGTTCTGTTTTCAGACATTACACAAAAACCATGCAGAGACACCCAGGGCTACGTTCAGACATCCTCTTCTAGTCGTTCCCTTCTCCACATTGCTCACATGACTTATTCCTAGCTTGTTTCAGTCAAAATTATTTGGTTATCAAAGAACTGCTGTTTAAATGTTGAAGCTAACCCAGCTGGCTTTGACTGAAGTGCCTGAAGGAGCATGTGTGCAGAGCTCAGGTGGGGGACTGGGAGGGAAAAGCCAGTAGTTGGAGGCAATAACATCTTCAGCCCAGTCAAGCAGAGAAGGATGAGTATTGGACAAGCCCCAGGCTGGTGGGAGCACAGGAGTGGTGGTGTTAGCACAGAGCTCCACAGGAGGTAACACACTCTGCTGCTCAGGGCTTCCAGCTCGGCTCAGGTATCCCTGCATGGCACCTCAGCCTCACACAGAGCCCATTCCTCATTGGATTGGTCTTTTTGCTGAAAACTACTCAGACTCAGTTGTTCTCTGGGCAGAGTCAAGGGGAGTAAAGTGGCGTTGTCACTCGAATGTTTTGAGGGTGCTGGTGTTAAACACAACGTAAAGAAATGCAGCTCAAGACTTGTTTAAGCTTTGTCTTCAGTGTTTGAATGAGGAACTTGCGTAGGTGGATTACTTAAAATTAGTTTTAATTTATTTCAGACGGAAATTAAGAAAAAGTTCATTATGGATTTGTTAGAAGAGGGAAAACATGCTTATTTAGGCTGTATTACTTTTTTAGCTAATACATGGGACCTTCACAGGCTGTCTGTTGTAATAAATTACATCATTTTGGAAAGGCATAAGCCTAACACAAAATCTTATTTAACTGTTCTTGAGCAGTTACACTCTTCACTTCTAGAAAAGCCATTACCTTATTTTTGTGTTTTCCAAAGCACACATTTTGTATTTTGGAACTGGCAGTTTGGTTTCAAACAAATGAGTCTTTCTGTAGCTATGCTAGCAAAATCTAACTTCAAATGATTAGTGCATTTTTTAGGAAAGAGAAAGAGGAGCAGCATGTAATTTTTTACTGAAATGTCACATTGCTGCCTGTCTTTGGGACAATGGTTCAGAAACAGTGGAGCTTTAGTCCCACAGGACAGAAGTGCCATTGGTCTGGATTTCTTCCATGAAGGTGCTGCTCAAGCACCACACATACCTGGCTGGGCATCCAACTTCTGTTGAGTCGTGTAGCAATGAGGTGCCTGTTTACTTCTAGGGAATTAAGCCAGTTTAAATTTCACTTCTATTTACCCAGCAGTTTCACCTGCCTGCCTGCCTTTTGCCAGCCTCCACGACAGTCAGTACAGTGTCTGCACCTACAGAACTTTTTCCTGAAGGCTCCCTTACATAAGGCATCACCCTTCAGCCGTGTCTCTGCCCTCCCGTGTTATCTGTAGACCATCAGTGCCCTCTGCTGAATGGAGGGAGCTGTGGTTGCGAGCTGGAACAGATACAGCCCGTTCACTTCCAGCACAGCAATGAATATTTCATGGGCTGCTGTGGATAAAAGCTCACTGGTGTTTTCTGTACTGGTGCTGCTTGTTAAGTTTCCCAAGAAATCAGTGTATGTCAAAGTGTTTGCTTAAATCCACTGAAATGTGTCTTCTATTTTTTTTAAATATACAAAGGAAGCTTCTGAATCGGCATGGTTTGGGAGTATCATCAGACTCTGTGTTTTCTTTGCTGTATCATTCTCATTCCCTCGTTTTTCTTGCTGTTCTTTGTAATGGTTTGCAGTTGTGAATTGTTTTGCTTTCTGCTGTGTGTTGGCTATCAAGCAATGCATAACCCTTTTTGATTGATGTACTATCTTTTGTTTCTAGGTATGATGGTGATCAAATCACTGGTGATAAGGAAAAGTTTGCAAGGTAGGCGTGTCCTGTAGAGCTCTTCTGCTGAGAGAAAAGAGGGGGATGTCCGTGTCCAAAAAATCTCAGTACGTGTGCCTTAGCTTAGGGGGATGGTTATTTTGTTTTAGGTGGGATGATGATCAAAGTACTGCTGACACAGACCCTTCTGTGTCAGCAGAAGACAGGTAGGAAAAAGGGAAGTCAAATATGGTTTGCCCTCGTTTTTCTTTTATATGATGCCGTTCATCCTGATCTTTTGGCTGATCCAAAACTGCTTGAAATCAGAAATACAAACCCCAAATGGTTTTGGATCAGGTCCCCAGTATCCCAAAATGTAATGTCCCTCTGTAATTTCCATATAAATTAATTTCCATATAAATTAATTTCCATATAAAATTAATTTCCATATAAAAAGAAATTTAGAAATGACAGAATTAGGACATCATTCTGTTCAAGTTTATGAATGCCAGGGTTCCTGGGACACGCACTTTGGAAGAGGAGCATAGCCCCTCTTTTTCTTTTAAGGATTTAAATTTGAACTAGTTTCAGGAAACTTTTGGGGTATTGTCTGCTTGAACATCTTCACAGCCACTAGATTAATGTGCTATTACTTTCTAGCTTTTAAAATCATAAATGAAATGGACTGTTGGGATACTCCTTTTCTCTCAGGAAGTTTTACAGTCTCTTTGTTTACTCTCTATAATGTTTGTTTTCAATGTCCAGAAGTACTAAAATACTTGACTGGCAGACAATGTAATATGTACTTATAAATGTAAAATGTATGTTGAAAATGTCTGTTCTTTGTCTCCCTCTCTTTTCTTCTTAATCACCGCTTCTGTGAAAGTGCTGAACTTAGAGCAAGCTTCCATCGTGTAAAAACGCTTTTTTCTTGCCCGTGTCCGTATTTATCTGCATGTAGCAGCTGACATGTGCACACGTGTGCCCTGTGTACATGTGCACTGTCACACCAGCTGTTCTCCCTGGTGTGTGTGTGGTCCAACAGGCCCTGTTCCCTCCTGCATCTGTGCACACCCACACGAGGGCTGTTCCTCAGCCAGGTGAAATGGAAGGGTCACTATTACAGTGTCATAGACAGTGACCTCAGGCAAGGCTTGGCTGTAATTTACTGAGCAGCCATGGGCTGTCACAGCTGGATTTTCTGCATATCACACAGTAAGCACAGGAATAATAACTCTGCATGTAGCCCTAACAAGTGGTATTTCTGCAGACAGTGCCTCATGCATGTAACACCTGTGTGTGCAGGGGCAGGATACCCAAAGCAGGGCAAGCCCACGCATTCCTCTATTTCAGGAAGCAGCATACAATTCTTTCCTGCATTTTACGAAAAGGCTTCATTGCTAAAAGTATCCAAAAAGTGTGCCAAACCTTCATGCTTTCGTGGTCAGTCTTCATAGCAGTCAGCTCCAGAGAATGTTGCAGTTTCTTTTAATGTTGTGTTATCACATCAGTCAATGCTGGTGGACTCTCCAAGTGATCACCTCTCACATCTTGTTGGATCAGCCAGCGATCCCACAAGACAATGCCATGCACAGCTCATTGAAATCAGTGGAAGATGCTGCTTTGACAACTGAAGCATCATCTACCTGTCGTGTACTTGTATTTAGCTGCCACCTGACAGGTACAGTATGAGAAGAATTAAGTGCTGGGCACTGAAGCGTTCTAGGTCCATTTGGACCATTTCAGATGTGTGTATTGGTGTGATTCCTTAACGCTGATCAAGCAATGGTGATTTCCAGAACGGGAAAAATGTACTCTGAGATCTTTGTTTCTGAAAGATTTTGGTGGGTGTCCATTTTGGGATTTCTCAAATTTGACTCACCACCTCAGCCATATGATTCCTCTAAAGCATGAGAACATTGCAGCCCAACCCAACTTGGGGCAGCATCAAGTACTGTCATTGTTGCTTCCCTGCTGTGCTGAATCGTCCCTGAACATTAAATTCCGGTCTGTGTCTGACGAGCCAGATGTTTACTTGCTGTCTTTCGTACTCATTTTATTTATTTATTGGGATTTTTTTTTTTTGGTGTGTACTGTTATCCCATATATGGTCCCAGTCCTGCGGTGGGATCCTA